>JAQJVL010001964.1:0-132349 GCA_035578905.1 Stictocephala bisonia | reverse complement strand
TGTTGTCATCCACTTTCATGCATATTTTTTTATGATAAAGCCACTGTCTAGACGTTCTTCCTTTTGTTTTATAATGGGGGGGAGGAGATTATATATCTAATTTTAAGATATTTTTAAAAAATCTTGTATTTTGGCAAAAAACGATAAAATATTATAAATGAATTAAACAAATTGCTGAGATTTAATAATTACATAATGCTTCTAGAACCCCCAACCTCCCCCGTAATGGTGCATAATGCTGCCCAAAACCTCCCACCCCCTTCAGGCATTACGTAATTTAGGGAGTTAGTCAAAAATTGAAAGGATCGCTGTGAGTGATGCTGTAGCACAAAAAGGTTAAAAGTCATTCCAAAACCTTTTTATGGATTAAATGACTGGATGTTATATGAGTGAATATAAATTTAACAGAAACTTTACATCAAATTTATGTTAAATGGCTAGTTTTGTATTGCAAAAATCAGAACATTTAATCTGCAGGGAAATTAAGTGTTTAATAGGCGATTTTTTTAAACTAAGCAGAAGACTGCCTTAACACTGCATTGGTCGCAGCGTTCTACTATTGTAGTACAGGTATATTTATTTTCTCACCCAGAGCGGTTGGCAGCACTTCCGACCTTGAGCGTCACTGTACCTCTCCCCCACACCCCTCCCAACAACCCAGTCTAGTTTCACTCTTCTAGCTGTCACGTACTCGCCCTAAATCGTGAAATCTCGGAGTGTACTACTATTGTAGATTGCGCGACCACTGGCGTACCAAATATTTTTTTCAGTGTTTTTTTTGTACATATTTGTTTTTCTGTATTTTATTTGTTGATTAATATATACAAACATGTTAGAACGTGATAGAGAACAGTTACGAATATGGTTAAAGGAGATGGAAAATGAAAGTGATGGTGAAAGTGTACTTGAAGATGAACGTGAGGAAGATGTAGTAGAAGAAACTGTTGAACACAGTGATACGGAATTTGTAAGTGATAATCCGGTAGAGGAAGAAGAAGAGGAACTACCACCAGTGGAACCAAATGTAGGAGAAATACCTACTACTGAAGCACCTTCTTCTATTATGCGTGAATTTTATATTGGCAGGGAAGATAGGAAAAAAAAAGATCCTTCTATCTGGTATGTAGAACCCTTAGTACCAAGAAATGCACGAACCTCAAATTTAAATATAATTCCAGCAGCTTTCCATAGACCAGGGCCCCAGGGGAATGCCAAAAATGCCTCAACTCCATTGATGTCATTATTGTGTTTAATCGATGATGAAATGATTCAGGACGTAGTTTCATACACAAACATCTACATCGATAAAATAAAAAACAAGTTTAGAAGAGAAAGAGATGCCCGATACACAGATGAAGTAGAAATGAAATCTTTGTTGGGTATTTTGTACATGGGCGGAGTTTTAAAATCAAGTAGGCGAAATGTGTTCGAGCTCTGGGACAACAGTCGTGGGACTGGATGTGAGGCGGTCTATGTTACAATGAGTGAGCACCGGTTCAGATTTTTAATTCGTTGTCTAAGGTTCGATGATATACGTGACCGAGAACAACGCAAAGCTGTGGACAAACTAGCTCCTATTAGGCAGGTTTTTGACAAATTCGTCCTGAACTCGAAGAAGGCATACAAGCCCTCTGACTACATTACCATAGACGAACAGCTAGTAGCTTTTCGTGGGAGGTGTCCCTTTCGGCAGTATATGCCAAAAAAACCTGCGAAGTTCGGAATTAAAATCTTTGCTCTATTATCTTCGTCAAACTTCTACGCCTGCAATCTAGAAGAGTATGTAGGGCAACAGCCAGTAGGCCCATTCCGTGTAAGCAAGAAGGTAAATGATCTTGTAGGTCGACTTGTTGAGCCAATATCTGGTTCACGTAGAAACGTCACAGGTGACAATTATTTTTCATCAATCCCTCTTGCTAGAATGCTGCTGGAGAAATCTTTGACATACATAGGGACCTTGAAACTGAATAAACCACAGATCCCAGAATGTTTTCTTCCCGATAAATATAGGGAACCCAAATCAAGCATTTTTGGGTTTCAAGATAAGTGTACCATCGTATCCTATGTACCAAAGCAGAACAAAGCAGTGTGTGCTATTTCTACAATGCATTACGACAAGGCGATTGATCGTGACACAGGAGATGAAAAAAAACCTTGCATCATCACAGCATACAATGAGACGAAACATGGAGTCGACATATTGGACAAAATGTGTAGACATTTTGATGTCTCAAGAACATCCCGACGATGGCCGCTCACAATATTTTTTCATATAATGAATGTTGCTGGTGTGAATGCCATTAACATTTATAGAGCCAACAAAAACGAAGACAATATCTCTCGCAAAACGTTCCTGAAGGATCTAGCGTTTGAATTGATGGAACCAGCAATAAGACGCCGCATTGCCATGGACACTTTGCCAAAAGAGATTCGACGAAGAGGAAGACTTTTGCTTCGCATTCCTGAAGAAGTTCCGGTACCTAGAGAACAAGTTGCTGGAGTAGGAAAATGTTTTCTTTGCGGTAGAGGTCGCAATAAATCAACAAGGAAGACGTGTAGAAAATGTCAAAGATGGGTGTGCCCGGACCATCAGAAAAGCGTGTGTGATGACTGTTTTGAGTAGAAGTTTTCTGGAAAAGAATTTGTTCATCGATTTTCAATGTGTCATTATAAAATTGTTCTTTTTATCAATGGTTATATATATTGATATAGAAATTTTACAGTTAGAAATATTCTTGTATCACAATCAAAACACTTTTGTAATATTTGTTTTTTTTCTTGTGTTAGTTACAAATAAAATTAATAAATAAATAATACAACATTGAGTACTATTTTTTACACAACCGAGCCCTTATACTTTTATAAAGATGAACAAAAGTTGATTTAAAAAAAAAAAAACATATGTTCTACAATAGTAGAACGCGCGACCACTCACGTAATTATGGGGGCCGCGACCAACGCAGTGTTAAATACGCTAAGCTCATTGTACTGATTTTCATATTCATTTTTAATGATCTAAAGCATTGTTTAGATTTTTATTAGATTGAAGTCCTGGGATGAATGTTAAAATGGTATAATCAAAACAACATATGAATTAATAACTTTTATTTAGTGTATCTATGTTTTTTATAATGATGCAATATACATGGTGTTTCAAAAAGAATCATCCGATTTTAAAAAATTTATTGCTATTCATCTATAAGTCCGATTTGATAGAACAATGTACTGTCAGTAAGAGGAAGCTCTCAAGTTTCGAGTGTTTTCCGCTAGGTAGCAGTAGCGCGCTTCTGTCAACGCCCAGCTCAGTTATTGACAAAATGGCATCTAAACAACAGAAGGCTTTTTGTGTTATACGGTTTGCTAGATGTGAGTCTGTGATTACCGTGCAACGTGAATTTCGTACCACATATGGTGCTGATCCTCCTACAGCCCAGAGCATAAGAAGATGGTATAAGCAATTTACTGATACAGGCTGTCTCTGTAAAGCAAAATCATCGGGTCGTCCACGTGTGTCCAATGAAGACGTGGAGCGCATCCGCGACAGTTTCGCCTGTAGCCCGCAAAAATCCACTCGCCGTGCTGGTAGGGAACTTAACATTCCTTCAACATCAGTATGGCGTGTTTTACGCCGACGTTTACATTTGAAACCATACAGGATTCAATTACTACAAGCTTTGCATGAAGGTGATAAACAACAACGTGTTCAGTTTTGTGAGTTTATCCTAAGCCAGATGGCAGTTGACGATGATTTGGTAACACGCATGGTGTTTAGTGACGAGGCAACTTTCCATTTGAGTGAAAAAGTTAACCGTCACAATGTGAGAATATGGGGAACCGAGCAACCACATCACATCGTACAGCATGAGCGAGATTCCCCAAAACTTAATGTTTTCTGTGCAATCTCACGGAATAAAGTGTACGGTCCCTTTTTCTTTCAAGAGAACACTGTTACGGGATTGACATATCTCGATATGTTAGAAAACTATCTCTTCCCTCAGTTAGAAACAGATTCCAATGACTTCGTGTACCAGCAGGACGGTGCCCCACCACACTGGAATCTTCATGTGAGAGAGTTTTTAAATGGTAGGCCTCCTCAAAGATGGATCGGTCGTACTGGACTTAACGATTCCGCGTTACATCACTGGCCTCCAAGGTCACCGGACCTTACTGTTTGTGTCATATCTTGTAGTAATTAAATAATTTATAAAGAATTAACTTAGTAACTTTATTTCAGTAACATACATCATAATAACACAGTAATACAATGTTTGTGTTACCTAGCAACACATAATCAAAACAACTTATAGAAAACATATGTTAATTAATATCTATCATTTCTCCCCCTTGAATTTTGAGCTCAACAGTTGGGTGACATGTCTCCGCCAAATCTCACCACTATCCAATTTTACTATAAACTGTTGTCCCTGGTAATTACAGGTAACAAATGTACATCCTCTTGGTCTGATGATCTCACCTGTGTATGTTCGCAGTTCAACACCAGTCTTAAACAATCTTTTATTTGGGAGAATATGTTTGAAATCTTTAAAGGAAATTGATGTCAAAGAAGCTCCTGTGTCTAGTTCAAAGCGTATATTTTTGTTTTCAACAATCACATCAATACTGAATTTGTCGTTTTTCTTAGTATCGGAAAACATATTTATCTCGTGTATATTAGTATGGTCATCAGTAATAAGGTTTACATCTGTAAAGTGCACATTTGTACTTGGTTTAATTCTATTCTTGTTTATGAATTTGTTTTTACTCATGCAAACTTGGGTAACATGGCCCTTCTTATTACATGAGCCACATATCTTGTTTACACATGGGCATATGTTCGCTCTGTGTTCTGAGTCTCCACAGCGATAGCATTTTCCTTTTAGAAAGGAAAAATCTGTTGGATGATCACTTGATCTGTATGTTTGTTTTTCTTTAGGGTTTCTTGAAAATTTGTTGCTATGTTTCATTTGATATGTTTCATGTTTAGTAGTACTTGTAGATATCATTACATTATCTGTTTTAGCCAGTTCAATACAAGAAGCAGTTTCAACAATTTCTTTGAAAGGTTTAAGCTCTCTATCTTGTAATAACCTAGTCCTAATTTCAGTAACTTTTAACCCTTTAATAAACTGCAGTCTTAATAGTTCATCACATATTGATTTCCCACATGAACAATTAAATTTACAATCTGTTGACAATTTTTGTAATTCTATGGAGAATTCCATAACGGTTTCACCTAAATTTTGTTCTCTTGTAATGAATCTGTGTTGCAAAGCAAGTACACTAGCCTGTGGCTCCATGTGGTTTTTTAATAACGTTACTATCTCTTCATAAGTTTTAGACAAAGGGTCATCTGGTGCGCACAGGTCGTGTAACTTTTGGTGTACAAGGGGTAACAAAGCATGTAGAAGTGTAAGTCTTTTTAAAGTGTTGTCAGATATTCCCTTAAGTTTCATGAATATTTCTAATCTTTTTACAAAGTTAGAAAATTTTTCTTGTTCATCTAGTGGTACAAAATTTATGTTAGAGGCAGTTAGGTTAGATCCTGAATTGGATAATTGAATGGTTTTCTCAACTGAGCTAACTTCACTTGTATCTTCTTGTAGGATATGTTCCAACCTAACTGTTAAGTGAATAAAAGTATCATCGAATTCACTTCTGTAAGTATTTTCATCATTTATGAAGTCATCCTCAGTATTTAAATCAATTAAATCTTGGATTGATGTCATCTTACAGTAAATTGAATGTAGTAGTTCTAGTCTTGATTTTGTTTCACTCACCTTTGCAGTAGTGTAGGTACCAATCCATTTGTTGCAGTTTGTCATTTGCATTTTCAAAGTTCTTCGTAGTAGTTTTAATTTCTTTAGTTTCTCTTCAACATTTTGAATACTTATAATGTCCTGAATGATTTGACTCGTCGCCATTGTCATATCTTGTAGTAATTAAATAATTTATAAAGAATTAACTTAGTAACTTTATTTCAGTAACATACATCATAATAACACAGTAATACAATGTTTGTGTTACCTAGCAACACATAATCAAAACAACTTATAGAAAACATATGTTAATTAATATCTATCAGTTTGCGACTTCTTTTTGTGGGGATTTGTGAAAGACATTGTTTATATCCCTCCCCTTCCAACAACATTGGTTGAACTAAGGAACCGCATTAGAGCAGCCATCGAATCTATCACTCAAGAAATGCTAGCTAAGGTGTGGGACGAATTTGAGTATCGCATAGACATATGCCGTGCATCTCAAGGGGGCCATATTGAGCACCTGTAAATGGTATGTAAAAAAAAACTTTATTTTAACTATGTAAAAAAACTTTATTAGTTATCCTTTAATATAAAATTAACCTCATGTCCATATTATTATTAGTATTGAAATTATAAACCTACAAAATCGGATGATTCTTTTTGAAACACCCTGTATTTTATTAATTAATCAAGAAACTTGAAAGACAAGCCAAAAATTAATGTTAGCTAATAAATCTTAATCCTTAAAGTGCTGAGGAATTATTAGTAACTATTCTATTATTGTTAAAATTATTCTATTATTTAATTTTTTTTTAATTTATGATTTTCAACCTCAACTAGTTTAGTGCATGATAAAAAAAATCATAACAGCATATACATTTCTTACACAGTTTTTATTAATTACAAAGTGTTGAAGTATGATCAAAATGGTAATAAAGTGTACAAACTTATTATTACGAGGTTTAATAAGTTTGCTGCAATAGAAAATGCCAAGAGCACTTAATTTTTGTAGCTAAACAGTATTCGGCGGCAGCAATTCATAGAGAAATTTGTGCTGTGTATGGATCAAATGTAATGCGTGCAGGAGTTGTTTGAGAATGGGTTCGCACGTTTAAAAGTGGCAGAACAATTTTCATAACGAAGAAAGATGTTGCAGGCCATCTGTGATCACTGATGATCGCAAACATTTGTGACAATTGACCACCATCTCAGAACTTTGGAAGAATTTCCACAAATTTCCAGGACTGTTTTCTATGAGGTAGTGACTGACAGGTTAGGCAACCGAACGTGTTGTGCTTAGTGGGTACTGAAAATTCTTTCAGAAAACCACAACACTCAAATGACAAAATGCACTTCACACTTTGCAGTATTTTCTATCGTAGCCCTCATGTCAACAAGCAACTGAAAGCAAACTAGCACTAGAACAATCTTCACTCTAATACATCTGGAAGCGCTGTGCGCGCCAGCGCAAGATCGCGGCCCTACCCCTTCTACTTCCCACACAGTGAGCAAATGGAGGTTACTTTCTGAACAGCCCTCGTATATAAAAATCTGTCTGTTTGTTACTCAATCACACACAAAACTACCGGACCTACTCAGCTGAAATTTTACATTCTTAGGGTCTCTGGTTAACACATAGGCCTATCTTTATTTTGATTCCATTTAATTTAATTCCATCAGGACACCCCCACCCCCAGGGCTCTAAGAAGTATCAATACAAGCTCTATGGCAATATCAATTCAACAAAATTGTTGATAATAGTTTCATTAATCAGCTGTTGGAGTAAATAAACAACTTACATAGTTCTGAAGTTAATACCGTACCAAACCTAACCACAATGCTTTTTTGCACTCATGTATTTGAAGCGGAAGGACCTGCACATTTTCATAAAGGCAAAGAAAGCGGTAAATATTGTTTACAAGTCTGTTTTAATAAACATTTATTTTTTGTATACAAGATCATATTAAAAATTGTTAACAACCTAGAGTTAACTTATTTCATCCATTTTTTTTTATTACTGAATGCAATGAGCACAATATAAATCAACTTAAACCCCCAAAGAAGGATGGGTACTCTGCCAGTATTGCATAAAAATTAAAAAATTATATATGTACATGGGTAAAAATAACTTGAATAGCAATAGAAAAAGTACAGTCGAAAGCACCGGCAGTAAAATCGTCAAAATTGGAATCGTCCGGGTTAGCCGCTGGAAAAATATTTATAATAAAGGGTGGCGCACGAAATGATCCAACATTTAGTTTTGCTAAAGAACATTTATTATAAATGCAATATGGTAAAGTTTGGTATAAATTGTCTACTGTATAGCTAGACATTAGTTTGAGGCCATAACATGTTCAGTGTGGTCACCTTCTTGTCTGAAAACTGCCTCAACACGATCGTCTATGTTATTGATGACTCGGCAACACATATCCTCGGTTATCTCGTTACATGCCTCAATGATTAGTACTCGCAAATCCATCAGTGTGTTAAGATGTTTAGGGAAGATCTTCTCCTTCAGAAATAATCACACGAATTCAAATCAGGACTGTTTGGTGGCCAGTTATGAAATAACTCTAATTGAAACCCTTTTGCGATAACTTGAGGTATAATATAATTACGTAGCATGTCTAGATAATGCTCAATATACACAGTATGTTAAAAAAAGAATGGCCATGGCTCAAGATGACTACCCATACCGTAATTCTTGGAGCATGATGCACTTTTTCATGTAGCACAAGTGGATTTTTGAAAGCCCAAAAACGCACATTTTGTTTACTAACAATACCTTCTAAGTGAAAATGTGTCTTATCTGAGAACCAAAAATTGTTAATCAATAGGTCTTGATTAACAGCCCATTCTGCGAAAACCATTCGTTGATGTTTTTTGTCAATCGTTAATTTGGGTAACACTGTAATTTTGTATGGATACAAATGCAAATCTTTTTTTTTAATTCGATGCATAGATCAACTAGAAATGTGAAGATCTGCTGCCGCTTTTCTAGGCGACGCCTGGACTCCTCACCCACCAACACTGTTCTGACAGCTTCAACTTCTGTGGAAGGCCGTTGACGCTTCCTCTCAAATACTGAGCCATCACTATTACATATTTCATAAAGTGTACGTATAGTTTTAAATGATGGTGACCAGCGAGTTTGAAAATGAGCACGAAACCGTCTTTGTGTAAGCACCGCACTTTTTGTTTCATTAAAAACAACACAGTCTTTATGCGTTGATCCACAGAAAACCTTCCTTTGTCTGCCATCTTGCAAAAATAATAATAACGGAAGCGGAACCAGAGGGAACTAATCTCCATGAACAACTGATAGAATTGCCAACTTACAATACAGTAATACAAGGTAACTGTAATAAATACTATCAAAACAAATATTGGATCATTTTGTGCGCCACCCTGTATATTACAATACCATAGAATACAACCAGACTATTTACTTAAAAAATAAAAACTATTACATAAATAAATTAGATTGGAGAAATCTGAAGGAAAAGGTAAATGTTAAAATTTGTTTACTCAAACGAAGCTAGTACATTGTATGGGACACAACAATGAATTCTGCAGATTCAAAAAGCAATGTATTCGGGGTTGAATTTCTGCTACAAAATAAATACTCATCCAATTTTGTTCTGTTGTATACCAAAATGTAGCTTATTTATTTCTTTTAATATCATATAACGTGTATATTTTTGAAGACTAAGAAATTTTACAGCGGGTAGAATACAAAAAAAACATGAAAACATGAACACTTTTGAAGTAAAGCTCAACTTCTTGTATGATCAGCCATTTTTAAGATTGCAAGGATTTACAAAAATTACAACAAGAAAATTTTTAAAAGATTCTATAATTTAGACAAATTACAAAAAAGAACCTTCTTCACATGTGGTTAAAGTTTCACTGAATTATCTTTAGTAGTTTTTGTTTTAGAAATTGTTGAAGTTGAGCTTTACTTCAAAAATGCTAAAATTTTGTGTTTTTGTATTCAACCTGCTATAAAAAATTCTTTAAGCCTTCAAAAAAATATGCAAGTTATATAATATTACGTAGAGTACGTAGAGTATGTTTTAATTTATGATTTTCAATCTCAACTAGTTTAATGCATGATAAAAAAAATCATAACAGCATATACATTTCTTACAAAGTTTTTATTAATTACAAAGTGTTGAAGTATGATCAAAATGGTAATAAAGTGTACAAACTTATTATTACGAGGTTTAATAAGTTTGCTGCAATAGAAAATGCCAAGAGCACTTAATTTTTGTAGCTAAACAGTATTCGGCGGCAGCAATTCATAGAGAAATTTGTGCTGTGTATGGATCAAATGTAATGCGTGCAGGAGTTGTTTGAGAATGGGTTCGCACGTTTAAAAGTGGCAGAACAATTTTCATAACGAAGAAAGATGTTGCAGGCCATCTGTGATCACTGATGATCGCAAACATTTGTGACAATTGACCACCATCTCAGAACTTTGGAAGAATTTCCACAAATTTCCAGGACTGTTTTCTATGAGGTAGTGACTGACAGGTTAGGCAACCGAACGTGTTGTGCTTAGTGGGTACTGAAAATTCTTTCAGAAAACCACAACACTCAAATGACAAAATGCACTTCACACTTTGCAGTATTTTCTATCGTAGCCCTCATGTCAACAAGCAACTGAAAGCAAACTAGCACTAGAACAATCTTCACTCTAATACATCTGGATGCGCTGTGCGCGCCAGCGCAAGATCGCGGCCCTACCCCCTCTACTTCCCACACAGTGAGCAAATGGAGGTTACTTTCTGAACAGCCCTCGTATATAAAAATCTGTCTGTTTGTTACTCAATCACACACAAAACTACCGGACCTACTCAGCTGAAATTTTACATTTTTAGGGTCTCTGGTTAACACGTAGGCCTATCTTTATTTTGATTCCGTTTAATTTAATTCCATCAGGACACCCCCACCCCCAGGGCTCTAAGAAGTATCAATACAAGCTCTATGGCAATATCAATTCAACAAAATTGTTTATAATAGTTTCATTAATCAGCTGTTGGAGTAAATAAACAACTTACATAGTTCTGAAGTTAATACCGTACCTAACCACAATGCTTTTTTGCACTCATGTATTTGAAGCGGAAGGACCTGCACATTTTCATAAAGGCAAAGAAAGAGGTAAATATTGTTTACAAGTCTGTTTTAATAAACATTTATTTTTTGTATACAAGATCATATTAAAAATTGTTAACAACCTAGAATTAACTTATTTCATCCATTTTTTTTTTTTATTACTGAATGCAATGAGCACAATATAAATCAACTTAAACCCCCAAAGAAGGATGGGTACTCTGCCAGTATTGCATAAAAATTAAAAAATTATATATTTACATGGATAAAAATAACTTGAATAGCAATAGAAAAAGTACAGTCGAAAGCACCAGCAGTAAAATCGTCAAAATTGGAATCGTCCGGGTTAGCCGCTGGAAAAATATTTATAATGATGGGTGGCGCACGAAATGATCCAACATTTAGTTTTGCTAAAGAACATTTATTGTAAATGCAATATGGTAAAGTTTGATAAAAAATTGTCTACTGTATAGCTAGACATTAGTTTGAGGCCATAACATGTTCAGTGTGGTCACCTTCATGTCTGAAAACTGCCTCAACACGATCGTCTATGTTATTGATGACTCGGCGACACATATCCTCGGTTATCTCGTTACATGCCTCAATGATTAGTACTCGCAAATCCATCAGTGTGTTAAGATGTTTAGGGAAGATCTTCTCCTTCAGAAATAATCACACGAATTCAAATCAGGACTGTTTGGTGGCCAGTTATGAAATAACTCTAATTGAAACCCTTTTGCGATAACTTGAGGTATAATATAATTACGTAGCATGTCTAGATAATGCTCAATATACACAGTATGTTAAAAAAAGAATGGCCATGGCTCAAGATGACTACCCATACCGTAATTCTTGGAGCATGATGCACTTTTTCATGTAGCACAAGTGGATTTTTGAAAGCCCAAAAACGCACATTTTGTTTACTAACAACACCTTCTAAGTGAAAATGTGTCTTATCTGAGAACCAAAAATTGTTAATCAATAATAAATTAACAGCCCATTCTGCGAAAACCATTCGTTGATGTTTTTTGTCAATCGTTAATTTGGGTAACACTGTAATTTTGTATGGATACAAATGCAAATCTTTTTTTTAAATTCGATGCACAGATCAACTAGAAATGTGAAGATCTGCTGCCGCTTTTCTAGGCGACTTGCCTGGACTCCTCACCCACCAACACTGTTCTGACAGCTTCAACTTCTGTGGAAGGCCGTTGACGCTTCCTCTCAAATACTGAGCCATCACTATTACATATTTCATAAAGTGTACGTATAGTTTTAAATGGTGGTGACCAGCGAGTTTGAAAATGAGCACGAAACCGTCTTTGTGTAAGCACCGCACTTTTTGTTTCATTAAAAACAACACAGTCTTTATGCGTAGATCCAAAGAAAACCTTCCTTTGTCTGCCATCTTGCAAAAATAATAATAACGGAAGCGGAACCAGAGGGAACTAATCTCCATGAACAACTGATAGAATTGCCAACTTACAATACAGTAATACAAGGTAACCGTAATAAATACTACTAAACAAATATTGGATCATTTCGTGCGCCACCCTGTATATTACAATACCATAGAATACAACCAGACTATTTACTTAAAAAATAAAAACTATTACATAAATAAATTAGATTGGAGAAATCTGAAGGAAAAGGTAAATGTTAAAATTTGTTTACTCAAACGAAGCTAGTACATTGTATGTAGGGACACACAACAATGAATTCTGCGGATTCAAAAAGCAATGTATTCGGGGTTGAATTTCTGCTACAAAATAAATACTCATCCAATTTTGTTCTGTTGTATACCAAAATGTAGCTTATTTATTTCTATGTAATATCATATAACGTGTATATTTTTGAAGACTAAGAAATTTTACAGCGGGTAGAATACAAAAAAAACATGAAAACATGAACACTTTTGAAGTAAAGCTCAACTTCTTGTATGATCAGCCATTTTTAAGATTGCAAGGATTTACAAAAATTACAACAAGAAAATTTTTAAAAGATTCTATAATTTAGATAAACTACAAAAAAGAACCTTCTTCACATGTGGTTAAAGTTTCACTGAATTATCTTTAGTAGTTTTTGTTTTAGAAATTTTTGAAGTTGAGCTTTACTTCAAAAATTTTGTGTTTTTGTATCCAACCTGCTATAAAAAATTCTTTAAGCCTTCAAAAAAATATGCAAGTTATATAATATTACGTAGAGTAAAATAAGCTAAATTTTGGTGTACGAGTGAAATCATATGAGTATTTATTTTGTAGCAGAGGTTCAAACTCGAGTACTTTGTTTTTTGAATGCGAAAGTAGCAACTGAGCATATTCAACAGCAGCATAACTGAACAGTAGTGACGTTCCGAATATGACTGATGCGGAGCATCATATAGTCTACTTCGAGCCATAGGGCATTGAGCGCTAACGGTTTCCTTGAAAGTGGGATTGATAAGTAAAAGCGTCATATTGTTTTTACTTTTTAGTCATTGCCCATTAATTAGCCCATATGTTGAAAAATCAAATAGAAATCTAAAACAGTATTGACTTTAAACTGTAGAGCTTGCTTCAACGTATTTAATTCATTCTAGGTTTATAGAAATTGGCTTGTGTAAATATGAGGATACCACGTAATAAACAATTTTACACATTCACATATATTCGTATGGCGCGTTTTAAGGTTTAAGAGTAAATAAAAATTATTGAAATGTTTTGTTATCATACTAATAATAATAATAATAATAATAAAAATGTTTTGTTGTCGGCACTGGTGGCGCAGTGCTGTAACCCAGCTACATGGGGACAAAGTGTTTGGGAGATTGTAGGCGATAGGTTGGATGCTCGGTCCTCTTAATACCGACATGGCGTCCGCTTGGTGGTTGCTATCGGCGTGGACACTACTAGAGAAGTCTGGGGTGTCCATGTTGGGTGGTAATCATTGTGCGGATGTTGTGTGGGGGAGATAACTGAGCATCAGGCTTGTCAATTAGCTGAAAATCAGACCAGCACTACGTGGTTCGGATTCCACGTAAAGCTGTAGGTCCCTTAGTTACCCTGGCTGTTGGGCTATTAATAAATTGCCCTTTCTGAGGAACAGTTGAACTCAGTTAGTAACCAGACTACACTCATCTACACTCATCCTACACTCATAAAACCATTCATATTCGCCTTAAAATACGCACAACGTTGTGTCGGCGTCTCATATGTAAGAATGTAATTAACTGACAAATTTTGTTGTGGTTTTTGGTAGGAATGTGTGTCTGATCGCTTAATACCCGGAGCACCAACCCTGGAGGACTTGGGAGTGACGTTAACTCATATTGAAGATCAAGCACCCTGGGAGCTCATGGTGCAGCGGGCCTTTAACTATTATGATGAGCAGCCTGGTGATTTTGATCCGGCGGTTCCTCCCCCCACCGTAAACTATTGAGCCATACATTCACGTTTTAGAATGTTGCAACGATTACTCATCTGCTAAAAAACATTCACACATCATGTTCTTTTTAAAGAGTTCAAATAAAAATTTTTGTTTCTGTATTTATTGTCTTGTTATTAATGTAGTGATGTTATGTAAAATACTATTGAATAAAGTGATTAGAAGACAACGTTATATTCAGTTCCTTTTACTTCATATTAGGACAAATCACTATAAATGGTTGTGTTCAATTTGAAGCATATTTTGAGAAGAGGTTTGAATATTATTTAAACTCCAACATTTATTTATTTTTTAGTTTATTCTCATGTTTATCTTTAAATTAAATATTAAGTAAGAAATACTGTTGATGAATTCAGTTTCTGAGAAGAATTCATCCAACTTACCTGGACTTACTCACCTCATAGATATGTACTTAATAGACAAATGTCCTGCAACATACAGCGTTTCAACTGGCATCAGGTATTATTAGTGGGTATTGTCTTCTGTTTGTTGGTATTGGAATTCATGTACTCACCCATGCACGTACACTGGTATTACTGTACCTATCACACTTACCTACAGTAGTACACAACTTTAATACAGGAAGTACTACATCAGAGTTATTGTACACTTGTACAGGTACAATAGCTCCGTATGTGTGTTATTGGGAGGATGTCAATAACACTGTACGTGTGACCAATAGCACTCCTGACTTCAGTCATGGGTACAAATCAATTACAGGTAGGTCAAACTAAATTAAGGTTGGTGGGTTTGGACTGTTAAAGGGAATATCTCCGTATATGTATGGATAGGTGGGTGGGCCATTTCTGCTCTACGTTTATGGGTGATAGGGAGGGTTATCAACAACTGTACATTTATAGGCAGGCGGGAAGCTCATTACAAATATATTGTACGAGTGACCCACTCAAAAATGTACTGTGGTATTGACCCTTCCATAGAAAAGCGGAATCATTGATCACCTACTCACCCATATATGTACTGTGGCATTGATCTTCTCAATACCAGTACTATACCCAGCGTGTATGGGTGGGCGGGTAGTGAGTATTTTGAGGTTTAGGTACTTATTTTATTGTACCAATCCATGTTCTTTTCGGAGGTCTTAGGTGGAACTGGCAAGTTAAAGTCTAATGTGTGCGTGAAATAACAATTGTGTTTTACAAATTACATTTATTAGTGTCTGCAAGAAGTGTAATTTGTATCACTATTAAGAAAATTAAAATACTAACTGCTAAAAATGTTGACTTAATTCATTGGAAATTAAAGTAAAATTAATCTCAAAACTTGTTATCACAAAGATAGGGTTAGCTTTGTGACAAGCGTGTTCTTGTGGACTCTCGTCTTTTCCGAGATTTAGACATTCGTATCTAGATTGAACGTTAACTTGTGGATTGTGAGATTTAGCGAGATGTTGCGTGACGGGCTGTCTTCCCAAACTTTGTTGGATAAAAAGAAGTATTCTTTTTCTGTTAATATCAACGTGTCCCCACGTAATCTTAGATCACGTCAAAAAAAAAAAAACAAGATGTGAATGATGTTATTGAAACCGGAAGTGGACATGAAGATGCTGTGATATATATCTTTGTGGTATATGCAATGGTGACATTCTGGAGGATTGTGCCATGCTATGTGATTGATGGTGTGGCAAGTGGAACCACATTCAGTGTGTTGATTTGACTTATGAGGACTATGTTATCATTAACGACATGGCAGATAAAATTAAGTGTTTCTGCCGAGAGTGCAATGCTAAATATGCTGAACTAGTTGTTGGCAATAGTGGTTGCTCTAAATCTGACAATGATTTATTTTGTCTGCATAAAACTGTTGAAACTATGCATAAAACTGCATAAATAAGCTGAAGCTGTGAAGGGTTTTCTTGAAGAAAACCAGTAGTCTCAACATTTGTGTAAGCAACTGACTTCAACGTAAGTGCAAGTGACAGAGGAAATGATGCCTCCTCGAAGTGTTGTGAATAGAAACAGAGGCCGTGGGTGAGGACGTAATGTAGCACTTGATTACAATTCAGTGGTTGGTAAAAAATCTGTTTTTTCATCTATGGACACTCAGCTATCGAATTTTTCTGATGTCGGAGACAGTCAATCAAAGAGTCAGTATAGGAAAGGTATTGAATATTCGAATTGGACAAAAAATTATGCACTCAAACATTATTACAAATATTTTTGGATAAGGCTAGATGTACAAATGAATCACGTACAATGATATTCATCCGCCCATTCACGTACAGTGGTATTGACCAACCCGCCTGCCCATTCACGTACAGTAAAATTCACCCACCCACTCGCCCATTCACTTACAGTGGTAATGACCCACCCACCCACCAATTCACGTACAGTGGTATTGACCAACCCACCCACCCATTCACGTAGAGTGGAATTGACCCACCCGCCCCCCTATTCACGTTCAGTAGTATTCACCCACCCAACCGCCCATTCACGTACAGTGTTATTCAGGCCTAACTTTTCTCAGTCTTTTGAATGTTCAAAATTTAAGTCCAGTGTAGCAGAAAACTGAGAATAAAAGTGTGAATCATTCAAAGAGCTACGAAAAGGTACTTATTGGAAGTAGGACTAACACAGCAATTAAAGGTGTTCCTAGGCCTGTTAGGTTAGATATAAGAAAGAAAGCTGTCTTTTACAGTCGATTAAGTCCTGAAGTACTGGTAGAGGACCTTGAGCAGTTCCTGAAAGAGGAGTTGAGTCTTCAGTGTGTAAAGTGTACACAGTTAAAGACTAGATTTGAGTGTTATTCATCTTTTCATATTGAGCTCGCAGAAATGGACATGGATAAAGTTCTGCAGGTACATGTGGCCAGAATGTTGTCTGATTGCTCCTTTTTGTGGTTTCCTTGGCAAAAACCTTATGATGTCTTCAGCCGAAATAAAAAGACAGCATAGATAAAGCATTTTTATATACAATCGCAGTTATGATATGGCTGAAACTACAGTGCTGCAGTAGTGAGATATGGTGACGTTATGGGTGGGGCTTGCTATTGCACAGCCAACTTATGGCCCCAACAGTCTACTCTATTATCCATGAAAATGATATGTTGGTGCGGCAAAATGGCATGTCAGTCCAGTGGTGGGGGAAGAGTCTTCCATCCTATGTACCAGAGCACTAGCGTATCTCTTGCACCAGTGTACCCGTATGTTCCAATCCATGCAGCCAAGTTGAAATGAAAACTTTATAATAAAAAATGTTATACCTTGGGCTATAAAGAAAAAAACTAAATGAATACTATTAATAAAATGTATTCAAGGTGTTTTGTTTTACACTATTAAATCTATAAAATTACAACAAATACAATCTTAGTATTGGTATTAAACATTTACACATGGTTAAATTGTACATACTTATCTAGCTAATTTTTTTTAACATCAAGCCATCTAAGAAACAGCTTAATACATATACATAAAACGGCTTTACATTTATTTTAATTTTAATCAACTTGCAACTTTTAAAACTATTCTGAGTTAATTTGTATGGCAATTTCACTACCTATAATATCTAAAATTTAAAAAAGGGCTAATGAATTCTGAGCACATCATTGCAAATTTATTTTTAGCAAGAAATATATATTAAATATATGAAATTTTTATCACAAACAAAGATTGAAACAAGGTAAAAATGCAGTCCTCAGATGGGAAATAACAACATTTCAAACTAATTCACTTAAATATATATATATATCAATTAGTTTTTTAATCTAACACTAATTAAACCAGGCCAAGCTTGCTGTGGGTTAGTATGATAATAACAATTATGGATGTATTCTTTTATAGTTGTTTTCATTAATAAACAATCATCTGGTCACAGTAGTAAACTTACAAGATATACTTTGTATATAATATGCACAGAGTCACAGTAGTACTTTTTATATTCAGCATTTATTTTCATATGTGAAATGTACGTAGATTGAAAAATGCTCTGTTCTCCAAATCATTAAAAATAGCTCATTTGAATGTTCAAAAGACGATTTATTAGTGAAATGTATTGTATATAATTAAATAATAGTTGGAATTTTCATGGTGTCAGAACATAAAATGAATGGATTTTTAACAAAAAAAGTAATAATAATATCTTGAAAATAAAATAGTTTTAACACTTTCACTGCAGCCACGATTGGGCACAGTGCTCGGCAGACTTCTGATATTGTTCCTGATCGGGCATCCATGTCCTTTGTTTGCTTATTCATTCAGTATTGAGGTAGCGTCTGCGAAGGAAGGTTGTTTTTGTCTGTAGTGTGTCTAGTACAACCTAATAACTTTGTATATGACTTGGTTTCAGTGTTTTATTTTTTTTTTAAGTTTGATAGTGATAGTGATAGTGAATAGTGTTTTATAGTAAATTTGTAGCACCTGAGTTGAGATTACAGATTATAGTACAATAGCAGCCGCAGCGAAAGTGTTAAAAATACTTTTATCAACATATAAACTAAAGATGCCATATTTATTATGAATAACTTTGACTTTTAGGAACTATTAAATGTTTTAAGGAATGATTACTAGAACTTCCTTATTATGGGTAATCATGGGTAGTAAATTATGGGGCACATCATTATCATAATTTAGTTATTTTTTCAACTTATTTGAAAAAAAAAAAAAAAAAAACTGACTCGTAATGTTAATATCAGGCAAAACTTGTTCAAATTCCAGTCTATTTATGTACCAGTTGTATCACTTCTATACAGTGGCTTAACTAGGCCTTGGCGGGGGGGGGGGGGGGAATAGAAGTGATTCAAGTACTCACTACAGAGGGAGGGGGGTTTGCAAGGAGTTTCTGTTCGTACGTTAGGGACAATTTTAGATTAAACAAGTAAAGCATTTCCTTACTTGTGCGTGATTTTGATTAAGTGCGTAATTTTTACAGAATTGTATATATTTCATATACATTATTTAGCCCCTGAGCTGTTCAATCAAATTGTAAGAGAAAATCACTTACTTATTCCGTCGTACAGCTCCTGTGTGAATAGTAAATTCAGAACATGTTTCACCGTAAGTACGGCATCCTCAGCTGGTCATCGAGTGGTCATCAACCTGGTTGATGACCACTCGATGACCAGCTGAGGATGCCGTACTTACGGTGAAACATGTTCTGAATTTACTATTCACACAGGAGCTGTACGACGGAATAAGTAAGTGATTTTCTCTTACAATTGTATATAGTATTGCCTGATTAAAATTTGTCTGTAAGTTACATTTAATTGTAATTTATGGAACCATCCTACCAGTTATACTATGAAAATTTATAACATGCATTAAGCAATAAATGAAGTATTGGCTTGAATAAATTATATTTAAGTGGAATAACAACAATGAACAACAACAGTAGGCCATAGGACTACGCGTATGTCTTGCACATTCTATAAGACTTATATTTAATTCTTTACGGTGAAATATTCTCGTAAGTTTGTTAATTTTTAAAGTGACCTGTTTAGTGTTGATTTGTTATTGATTAGACAACGAAACTACTAATTTAAATAAGTCTGTCAATTAAAACTAAGATATTTTGTTTTTAGTACCGAGTTCAATAATCAGGTTTTTCGCTGCTACATAAATATTTTTTTTAAATTGTTATGATTTTGGTAGGGGGATCCTAACCCACCCCTTCATCCCCCCATATAGGTATGCCACTGGTTATGTAGTATACAAAATAGGTATCTAAAAATGACACCAGTGATTCAACTCCAATCATCCACTAACCACGCCAAAGTTGCTAGTACACTGGACTAAACTAAAAACTTATAACCACAAACATTGTAGTAAAGTCTAAATCGTGCCATATTTATCTAACACATATGGTTTGGGCTATACCTCATGATCTGTCAAGAACGACCTAAAATACACATTATAACTAGTAAAACTAAAATAAAAACAAAATATTGCACAAACACCTGATTTAAATAAAATTCACAATCAAACAGATATATTTTAAGGATTTTAATGCACTTATTTATAGTATTTGTTTGCTTCCTTCTTACAAAAGGAAATTTTTAAAAATATTCTTCAGCACAATTCACAAAACTTTATCATATATATCATAAACAATTCAATTTTTATATTTAGACTTATATGGTTGCAATCACTGTATTGGATTAACTATTTAAATAACATACACCATATTCATTTGTAAAATTCCTGAATCTAGCTTTGAATTCTTTATAACTTAGTTAGTTTATTTGCTAATTGTTTAACAAAAATCACGTATCAGTATCACAAACTGTTCGGACTATCTTGCCAAAGTAAATTTGACTGGACAACATATTCTACACTTCTCCAACAATCACTGCAGGATCTGCCATTTAGAATATATTTTTTGTCAAACAAAGAAAAGCTTTCTTTAACACTACTGTCCTTACATGTAGCCCTTTGGGATAAATTCACCCAGCAAACAAGCGCAGTCGATACATTTGAGGTGTAAATAGAACAAATGAGCCTTGGATTGGAAACTACTTCAAATAATAATGAGTCACAAAAACATTTAAGACGTTAAACTTTCATAAAACAAGTCCTTATCACAATCGTAGTTTATTTTATTGAAACAAAAACCACAATTCATAGCACACAAAGCATAACAAGTAAAAAACAAGTATTTCAGGCAAAAAGTGCTGCATATTTAAGGAAGTGGAAAAGTTATAAAAGTTATGTGGGGCCAGAGGGATTTTATAATGTTTTATCTTAATCCTAAATCAATGAATTAAGCATCAATCCCAATACCATGTTTGAATATAAAGTCAATATACGCAAATTACTGTCAGCGCAGAAATTATGTGTACCCGAGTTTTAAGGTTGTTTACCAAGAAACGGAGAGGCCGATGAAAAATCAAATCACACCACTTTTAAGTTTAAAGTAGACTTGTTTAACTATAGCTTATTACATATGAATTTTTAAATTTTATTGTAAATTTAAATAATTTGTATCCTAGTTGGAACAAAAAAGTACCGCAATTTTAACTAGTGTATCGGCTTTACACTTTTATTACTCAAAAACCCTTTAATGTATCACATATATATTTTAATATGTTGTTGACAGGATTGTTTTCTTTAAGTTTTATACATTTCAGAAATTTGAATTTTCAAAAAAAGATCTTGTCAATTTGTTGAAACAATGTTTTCTTAATTAGCATAATATTTGTGCACTTTGTACTTGTATTGTAATATATTTATGCATTTTGTGCTTATATTGTAATACATTTGTGTTGTGTGACGTCCACTTGTACTGAATGTTTTCTTGGCTTCTAGAGGTTGTGATATGAATTACTTGGTCACGTTGTAATAAGGAATACGTTGTATAGTTACGATACATTAATTTTATTTGCAGAAAAATCTACCTCAGGGGCACTAGTTATCCTAAAAAGCTGTTAAAATTTGAAATACATATATTACAAAATGTAAGCAGGAAACATTTTCAAGTGAAGTAATGACCAACTTTAAAATGTGAGTGTCAGTTATTGATAAACGTTGCCTGGTAGCCAACCACGAAAGACCCTGTCATTCAAATCACACAATAGTTTTGGGCCAAAAAGGCAAATGGATAACCGGTCTTCTGAAAGTTGAGTTAAAAGTAATTCCAAAGTCAACACCATGTAGAGGGTTGGGGCTCGAGTATGACAATATTTGTCACTGGAGAAGACGGTTAAGTTAGTGGTGAATGAGAATTTATACATTGTAAAGCTTTTCTTTATTTGACACAGACTCACACAAGGAACATCAGAGGAGACAACAGCGAATCATCTTGCTACTACACTGAACTGGTAGATGGGTTTATCTGATATGTATGTATAATGTAATGTGAACTACTTTAAAATTAGGAAAGTGGAATTACATAGTAAGTTTGTGACAACTGTCAATCACAACCAGAAATACAGCGTGCCTACTAAATAAATTGCGTTGTACCATGGAGGGGAGGTAATGGATTCTGTTAGCGATGTGAAACCTAGAGAACGTCGTACAACAAACTATTCTACCCTCACTATCATCACTTATAGTTAATTTAATTAAGCTACTGACAAACAGTTACATCTTTACGCAAGGTACTGGACGACACATTTCACATTACTTACTTTCTACTTCCTAGACAGCTTGGAATGGGGCAAACGATTTTTTTTAAATTTCAGTCTACTAATAAGGCAAACCGAAACATATCTAGTATAATAAGTTCTTTTGTAGTTTATTCCCTTAAAAATCATATAGGTAGCACTGCTTTAGGAAATGAAAGATGGAAACTATTCTAAACAAATTTAACGATTTTTGAAAAATTTTCCAAATGCATAATTTAGTTCTAGCTACACTTTTAACAATAATTTAAGCCTTTCAAATTGCTTAGATATAAATAAGATGTAAAAAATATTAATATTCTTAGTACAACCATACAGTAATTGTAAAACTAAGTTTATTTGCCATCTTCGCTTAATTTCAGCTTTATTCAAAGAGAATTTTTAACTAGCCATTCTCGGATAAAATAATTTAATAATGAAATTGGAGATAGCAATAAAATCCACTGAAGTGTTTTCAATGTATTAAAAAAAAAACAAAATTAAATTTTAAGTACGTAGATTGAAACAGTTAAAAGCGTTTGCCCTAACATCCTTAAGAACAGGAAGCACACAATCTAATCTAAAACATAACACACTTATTAAGCTAAGCGTATCGATTTGATTGTACTCATAAATTATTTTCCAAAGAGAAACCAAAATATACAAATGTACACATTAAAAGAATTTTAAGCTTTTAAAAATAATGCCGAATTAAAAATAAAAAAACACAACAAAATATTTGATATTTTATACAATAGCCAAGATGGAATAAGATAACAAAAATTTTTAAATTGGTCCCTTATAAATGTGGTTTTATATTTTTATCAATTAGTTTTAAAACATTTGATTTTTTGCATAATGTATTCTTAACAAAATATAAATTTCTGTAGGCCTCGATTATGAAATAAATATAGACACATCTTTACTTATTTACAAAGAAGAATTATGGATACATTGCTATAGTAAAATGTTTTTAGAAAATAAGTTTGGTGCTAACAAACACCCAAGGTTTGAAATAATTAAGTACTACAATATTGTTTTTGCAACAATAGGAAACAACTCAGAGAATATGCCCAATATATGTTATTTGCTAATATGCCTTATGATTTTGAACTGACAAAGCAACTTGAAATTTGGAAAAAAAAACTGATTTTATTTATTTAACTTTGATAGCCTCGGCCTTATTAACTTGCAACTAATTAACTGAATATTATTAAAAAATAAAGTGTAGGTATACACTTTGATATTTTATATGATATTATCTCCCCCCAAAACTATTTCCTATGATTATAATTCAATATTATTCGGAAACAAATTTGTAAAGTTTTTATTTTTGGATCCTTACAATGGAAAAAATATTTTTAAAATCATAGAATGGGGTATTAAAACAAAAACCATGCTATTTCAAAGTATAAAATAATAATAACGACGAGAAATTTAAATTCACTATTGCCCATTACACACAAACACAATTATATTATATTGGAGTAAAAATTAAGAAGAAAACTGAAAAAAAGAATGAAAATATGCTCATGCCTTTTTATTTAAATCAAATAAATAATAGCAACAGAATATGGCCCATTTTAAGTAACAGTTTATTTCTATATTGTAATACAACCAATTAATAAGGGTAAAAAGGATATCAGCCTCTACTTAAAAAAAAATCACCTGAGATTCCAATGACAAAAGGAACACGTTGAAAGGAATAGATAAACAAGAAAATAATGAAAAGATCAAAGCACTAATATTTAGTTTTAATTAAAAGTGTTGAAAAATAAATAAACTGTCAATACAAAATACATAAAAAGTTAGAATTAATTAGTTATTTAAAAAATTGAGATGGTATATTTTTAATAATCAACCTACCAATTATGATGGCCTACATTGCAAAATACAAAAAAATATGGATTTAATAGCTAAATTGCTCTTTAAAGACAATTTCATGTAATCATTTTATACCTAAGGTTATACTATATATTAAATAAGGACTTCTAAAAATTACTTTCTAAGCTAACGAGAAAATAAAAATGCAATTTTTTAACGAATGTGTTAACCTAGATATAAAATAATACAACATAATCTATGCAACCTCTCGCACACGGAGCTGTGTGGTACTGACAGGTCAAACCAAAAGGAAACTGCACCTAAATCACTTACTTATGGTATATAAGGTAAGGTAATTCAGCGGTACTCCATCTCTCACTCGTCGCAGACCATGTAGGTCTAGTAGAGGTTTGTTCCTCAGTCTGCCTCCTCAGATCTTGGTCCTCCACTGACCTGCTGTCTGGGTAATTCCTCCTGCAGCTCCAGAATGTGTTCTACAGGCTCAGGTCGCCCATCCTCACCTATCCGGCACGGATTTATCACACCCTGCCTGTTCACAAAATGGGAGTATAGTTAAATACTATAGCAAAATAATGAGATTTGGAAATTTGTATTTTAAGATTAACCCATTGACGACTTATTACGAGCTAACTTGTGACGGTCTACCGAGACCCAAAACCACGATCATGAGTTTACCCGTGATGCTGACAATCCATATAAAGAAACCATTATTTGACACTATGTAATATTATTTGTTTAACAATATGATATATTTAGTTTCTTAAGTCTTTAAACATTATGATTTAATGACCAGAACTTATTCATTTGAATTTATAATACATATTGAATATGTCAAAAAAACACCATTTTGACATTTCAGTATCAATGCACAGTATCATTATGTAAGGTTAGTTTGTCAATTGCTATGACGTTTTAGTTAAAAAAAACCATTGTTGTGTATTATTCACAGCTGTAACTTTATAAATTACAAACATAATAAGGTTATTTATTTAGTTAGATTAGGGTTAGTTATTGAAGACGGTCTGTTTGTTTACATAAAATTGCTTTATTCTATATAAATGCATTCATTTTTGGAATTTTGATTGTAAAATTACTTTTTCTTATAAATTAGAGAAAATATAGGCATAAAAAATATTATACTAAACATATGCCCATTAAAAATTCTTCAAAACCCAGATTATGACATTTGCAGTATTTCACTAAATAATTTCTAATAAAAAAAAAAAAAAAAAAAAAAAAAAAAAAAAAAAAAAACTTAATTGAGGTACGGTGCAAATAAATGTTTTCCATGTAGAAAATTAATATCTGTACAAGAATATATTATCAAAACAGGGTATAAAACCGAATAATAATTTTTTTAAATATCCTACTTTAAAAAAATTTAAAATAAAAAAGTTTTATTTTATATATACACAAAATTTAAATTTTTAGGTTTAAAACTAGTATACATTGTAGACAATTTGTTGGGGATCATGAAAATTCAATATATTTTAACAGTAAACAACATATTTATTTAATTTATGGTGAAACATTGCACTTTCAGTAAGGTGGTGTGGCTGGCATTAGGGACAACGGAATTCCGATAGATCGTAGCACTGTCGCTTTAACTGGAGCAGACGGAGGCTTGTGAGTGTGCATGTGTATTTCACGGCTCCCCACTCTGCAGTCTGTCTTTGCTCACCTTATCCCTACTGCCCCTTCCTTCAAACTCTTCAAATCTGAACGCTTGTCGCCCCGCCCGATTTGCTTGTTCTTGTTACATTTTGACAAAATAGAGATTGTGTTCTGTTCATCCCGCTGTCCTTAGGCGACAATCCAGAGCGGGAATTTTCATGCAGTTTGCACACTTTCTACTGAAAACAGGATAAATATTCTTCTGCATGCTTTTAAATAAGATTATAATGTCTGGGATTATTACTATTACATAATCAGGTTAAATATGTCAACAAAAATAGGAACTAGATACTGTACACATTTTATTTCATATCGCTATAAAAGTTTGTAACAGATCAACGGGTGATATGTGTTATTTTAGTTTGGTAAACATTAATTTATTTCTGTTAAGACAAATATTTCGCCATAAACAGCTTAGCAACATTGAGGAAAAACAAGATAAATAAACTAATTATGAATAGGAAACAAATTATTATGACCAAATTTATTTTGTATGGTTTATTAATTAAGGCAAAGATAAGCATGAATAGGCTACGGATACAGTATTAAATACATAAAAATTCATATCTATTTAAGGATATACATATTTATTATGCCCGGGTAACCCTTACCTTAGGAAATTACATAGCAATAAGGTAGATTTAATAAATATAAATGTATGCATGTTTATAAGTTGGAATTAATGTAGGCCTATAATCAGATTAAAAAAAGAAAAATACTAGGAAAATATTTTAAACATTACAATCAATCGTTTATTGCCATGTTACATATTACAGTATCGACAAAGTCATTATACAGCATACATGCTAAGTCCAAAAATATATCAATAATTTCTTATTTCTATACACAAATAGAATCGAAAATGTCAATGTAAACTCTACAGAACATAATTGTTAAAACACAGATATATTATTAATGTTAAAAGTAAATGTTTTTCAAGTTGAAAAACTCATCAATAGAATAGAAAGGATTATTCAAGAGCCAGGTATAAAGCTTTGTTAAAAATGTTTTCTCTGTATACTTTTCAATTATAGGTATAAAACAATTATATATCCTCAAACAAATAACCGAGTGACTATTAATAGATTTACTCAATCTATTAAAACCAATAATTGCTTGACTTTTTTGCCTTATATTATAACTATGCACTGTATTATTAAGATGTAGTATTTCTTTATTATTAAAAACATAGTTAATTATATCATATATATATATAGATTAATAATTGTCTGTAATTGCAGTTTAATGAAGATTGGCTTACAATGATCTGTGTTATGGGATTTGTTAATTATTCTTAAAACTTTTTTTGTAAGATAAGGATTTCCGAAATTCTGTTGGCATTACTCCAATATATTAAACCATACCTAATAATTGACTGGAAATAAGAAAAATAAGCAATTTTAACATAATTAGAATCAACGCAGGATTGTAGACGCTTCAATAGAAAAATTACCCTCGAGAGCCTACGACTCAAATATTCTACGTGACAATCCCAGGTCAGGTGCCTATCCAGGAAAATTCCAAGAAATTTCACACTATTGGAATATGAGAAATCTGACAAATCATCCTTATCCGTATTTTTGGTACTAAATAACACCAAAAATTTAAACGGAACCTGATTTTAGCTAACAATTTAACATCATTGAAGTCTTTATTAATATTTAAAATAGTTGTATCGTCCGCGTATAGAACAGTGGGTGTCGGAACAGATGATGGAAGGTCGTTTATAGAGATTAAGAATAAAAAAGGCCCAAGCACTGAGCCTTGTGGTACTCCAAACGATACCGTAGCTTCTTGTGACCACAGACCATTAATAAGAACTTTTTGTTTTCTATTATTTAAATAAGATTGAAACAAATTTAGAGCTAAGCCATTAATGCCATAATACTGTAATTTAGATAGAAGATCAGAGTGGTTGACACAGTCTAAAGCTTTGTTCAGATCGCAAAATGTGATCTGAGCAAAACATTTATCTTCAAAAGATTTTTTGATTTCTCTTAAGAGTTTATCCACTGCGTGTGACGTAGATTTACCGCCCCGAAAACCGAATTGTGAGTTGCTTAGAATATTATTTTCATCAAAGAAGGAACTAATCTGATCAAATACCAACATTTCAAACAATTTAGATATAATTGGAATTACTGATATAGGTCGATAATTTTCGGGTTTGTATTTAGAACCCTTTTTATAGACAGGACAAATACGTGATATTTTCAATTGATTTGGATAAAATATCCCTCCCTGATACATAGATTGATACAATTTGTTAATGGTTCAGCAATACTAATTATAATACTTTTTTAAAGGTTGTTTGACATATTATATATATCATTGCTGTGTGACCTACTCAACCTCTTAGCTGCATTTATGACGTGATCAATAGAAATTGTTTTGAATTCAAAGTGTGCTGGGGGTACAGAGCTCTGTTGCAAAAAATCAATAGGACTATTTTTTGACAAAGAAATTTTCTGCTTAATGTCAGAGACAGAGGTAATGCAAAATTGATCAAAGGTGTCAGGAGTGAAAGTTAATCCAGCAACCTTTCTGTCTGTCGAAGAATTCTTTTTTATAACATCCCATGCAGCCCTACACTTGTCTTTGCTGTTCTCTATGAATCTAGTGTTATATGTCAGTTTTGCTTTTTTAATGGCCTGTTTATAATCCTTTTTTAGTTTGAAAACGTAATCAGTCAATGCATGATCTTTATGTTTTTTTGACAGGCTATAAAAACACATTAGTCTATCTCTCATTTTCTCAAGGTCGTTAGTGTACCAACTGTTTTTTAACTGTTTCCTACTATAGTTGACTTTCTTAATAGAGGTAAAGTAATTTATATTGTCACATAATACAGAAAAGAATAAATCAAAGATATTTTTAGCATCAGATTTTGAACATTTAGAGAACATAAGTTGCCAATTATAAGTGCTTAGTTAATCTGTTAAATCACCAAATACCTTTTTAAGAACTACTGGCTTAAGAGCATAAGTTATGTTTGCACTATTGGAGTTTTTTAATAAGTTTCTTAATTGAGAATTATTGATTTTAACTGAAAGAGCATCGTGATCCGAATAGGGGAAAGAAATCACGTTACATTTTATATCATGATTGAAATAATTTACAAATACATTATCTAAACAGTTGTTTCCTCTAGTTGGATTGTTATTCAGACAGTAAAAATCGTGTTGTCTTAAAATATTTAAAAATTTATTAACAGTATTTTTTTTAGTAGTTATATCAAAGTTTGAATTAAAATCCCCTCCAATAACAATAAAATATCCAGACCAATAGCCTAAGAAAGTTCAGAATTTGTCGAGTGTTTCCAAGAAAATATCTGAGTTACCCGCAGTCGAATGATATACGGACACTACTATGAGTTTCATTGTTTTAATAATAGTGGCCAAAGCCTCAAAATGAAACTCCTGGCAGAATTCAGCTATGTTCAAAGCCTCAGCCTGTAGCATGCTTTTTATGAATATCAGACTTACGCCTCTTATGTGATTACACCTACTAAAGGCACTTACACAGTAGTAGTCATCCGGATATGAGAGCATGGCCTCCTCGTACTCTAGCCAATGTTCGGACAAACATACAATTTTTGCATCAAAATTCTTCAACAAAATGCTTTCTTAAACTAGGGTCTTGTTTTCCAGGCCCTGAATATTTAAAAAAATTATCTCAAAATCATTTTTTAACTGATTTATAGCATTTATGTTATTTGTCTTTTTATATTCAGAGTGATTCACAGATAAACCAGCAGTGCTAAATACAAATTAAACTTTGGTTACAATGTACAGAACTAGAGCTAATATCACCAACACTATAACCACTGCTCTGCTTTAGCGCCTCACTGAATGTGAGGTCACCTGGAACTACCACAACTTTCTGACACTGGTCTGATATCACTGGCGCAATTTCGTCAATCAGGGATTTCCCTGTCGCTGGCAAAGTGAGATTTTTAGTTGTTGATTCAGCTCCATCTAGACCATCATCGGCTTCCAAGGAATCTTTATTGCTCTGGGACAAAACAGTGGCAGGTCCTGATGATTCACCAAATATGAGCTCTTTCATTCGCAGCAAGAAGTCATCATGAGATTCTACATTTATTGGTATGTTATAGGATTTCTGATAGTATGACACAATACTGACTTTGGCCTTTGTACAATGCTGAAATGTTAGTATGTTGTTAGCAAAGTGTGTCAAATCAACTCTATCCCTAACACAGCCTATCGGGGAACATATGAGGTGTTTTAAGTCCATTTTTCTTGAAGTTCACAGTCAAGTCGTGGAACGCAACATCATAATCATGTTTAGTTGGCTTGCCGTAGAATCTGTCCTTAGTAACTAGACTAAACACAGAGGCTTTGTTTCCACCATACTGAAGTGCAAGACGGTTGGTAATGAGTTGAGAGGTGTTAGGTCTTCCAAAAAGCTGTCTGAAAACTACTGCCACCCCTGCCAACATGTGACGAGGATCATCAAAGTCTGCGGAGATACTGTGAGCGAAACCAATTGTTTTGTCATCTCTATAGCGCTTAATTACCTCAGCCATTGTGTCTCAGTTATATTTATATGCTTATTGTCCTGTGATAAAATTCCTTGACCATTCAACAAGTTCTCATTTGTTTATCTGCATGTAACATACTGCTTTTCATTTATGCTTTGCACAAAGTCGATGATTTTAAAGGCAAGCTTCTTCTTTCCTCCATAACTTAAATGCATGCCATGTTGTGTAAAATGATGTCTCTTAAATAAGTCAAAGTCAATAACATCAACATTTTGCATTCTTGAGACCAGTTCTCTGATGTAGTTATTAACTACAGCTATATCATAATGCACTATATCAGTTGGCTGTTTATCATAGCGGGGAGGTATTGTAGTGATGCATACTGTTCTAGTTTTACTAATAGAGTGTAGTTTGCTTTCCAAATGGTCATATATATATATATAGTTTGTATGTCCTTTCAACATGTTATTAGTCCCAGCTATCAGAATAACTGCTTGATGTTGAGACCTGGCAGCATGGCTATAGATATGCTGACAATCAGCCCCAGCTTTAACTAGTCCATCCATATAAACCTTTCCATTACTGCATAAGCCAACAATCTCTGGAAGCCCTCTCCTTGGCTATCAGCAAAGAGGTCAACTTTTACTTGTACTTTTTCAGGATTGCTGGCAAAAAGGCAGGTTTTTTGTTCTTTTACTTTTGTTAGTGGTTTTGATTGTTTTTGATACATTATGATTTTGACTAGTTTGTTGTCCTTGATGTATCCCAGATAATGAAGCAAACTTATTTGCTGTTTTGATTTCAAATTCCTTATTAGCATTCAAGTGTACATTTTTTGTTTTATGTTTTGGATATTTTACTGTTTGCCACTTTTATTTCATTGACTTAATGATGTTACTATCAGAACTTACATAAAACAATTCTGTTTTGATTTATTACAATCTGACTGTGGATGAGGGAATTCTGATTCGAAGAACTTAAACATTAGATCAGAGATTATTTGGGGGTTCAATTGCACATGTTGATAGTTGTGCCATAAATATGTTAGCTGTGCTCTCTTTGTGATGATATCTGACTGTTTGATGGTACACAGAAGTTTACTATCAGCTACTCCCAAAGAATCCACAGAATTACATTTAATAAGTTGTAGAAGGATTTCAGTAAAAATTATAGCATATACGCCACAATCAACTGCGTTCGGTTGTTGGGGAACTGTGACGGCTTGTAGGGGAATTTCAGTTTCCATTTTTAGATACTTATGAACTTTATTTATTATCTGTTGAGCATGTTTATGATTGTATGTTCCTTTTGAGTCAAAATAAAGAAACTTTTGCAAACTCTTCACAAACACCAGTAGACTCCAGTGCGACCCTTCTGTTCTGTAGAGGTGTTGAGTGTCTTCGGTATCATTTTCATTCATGTTGTGCTGAAAATCGTGAATAGGAAAAAATATATGTGTTTTTTCACACAGTTTTAATTGCTCAAGAAGATGGTCAGTATCCTGAAGGCATTTTATTGTGTGTGTCTCCACGATGTTCATAAGGAGAATAGTTTTATCGTGGCGCAAAAAAGATGTTGTTAACATATCGTAGTACAGCTGTATTGTATCGTCTGTTATCCATTTATTTTCTAACACCGATAAACTGATAGATAATTTTTCATCAGTATTAGTTTGGCTGTTGCAATCAGGCATTTTTACAGTTGTATTTGAACAATTTGTTTGTACCGATGTGGTTTGATATACTGGTAGTTCACTTGATACCTTTTTAGTAGGTACTGGTGCACTTAAAGTTACTACTGTTTTGTTATGCATCATTCTGGCTTTGTGATTATTTAATGGGGTTTTCTGTTCACACAGGGGTGATAATTTATTTAGGTTTTCCTGTGATTTTTCTATTTCTGTTAGAGCAGTTTTGTATTTTTCTTTGTGCCTTTTTGCAACAGATTCTAGTGAGTATTTGACCTTATTTTGTTCATTGTAATGACAAATGTCAATCCCACTAACCAGTGCAGTTTCATTAGTTGAGAAAAATGTGACTTCATATTTACTTAATTTTTTGTATTTTTTCTTGTCAATACTAGATATTTTTGCTGGCCAGAAGGGAAATCCTTTAACTTTTGCAAAAACTAAATTATTAATTTTAAAATCAATTTTGTCTGAGGACTTAGTCATTTTAAAAAAAATGTTTTAAATATATATATATTTTTTTCCTGAAGGTAATAAGAGTTTGCGGTGTTGACAGATACAGACTATTTTTGTTTACTACTTTTTTTTATAATATTTTTATTCTATATAGAATAAATAAAATATAATACGACCTCAATCTATAGCCAAGAGGTATAATTTTACCTAGTCAGTTAAATGGGCTGAATGGGCTTCCTGATAAGAACAAGGTGAAGGTCACTAGGCCTGTTACACTGACTGATAAAACACACTCTCAGTCTAACTGGATAGTTTGTACAGTGACAATGTGAACCCCTTCCTCAATGTCAAAATATGTAAATTAAAATATAGTAAATATGATTAAGTACTTTTGGTTAATACTAAGCAAATAAATTCATTGACAACATGTTTAGTCCAGGCTTGTTTTGTGACCAATTATTCTTATTTTTAATTATATAAACAAATTAATTTAAAACTACAGTTTTCATGTATCCAGGTAAGCAATGTATTTTTAAGTAGTATTTCTTATTGAAATTTTCTGATCTTGATGTTATAGTTTATATCATAAATATTACCAACTTATTAAAAACTTAGGTTATAATTGGCCTGTTATTTCACTTTATAAATAATCTATTAAAAACACTACTAATTTTGAAATATATATTATTATTCAATAAAGCAATGAAAAAACTCACTCTTCAGATAAAACTTTAAATTAAATAATCACTTTGTCACTTAATAGATTGGACTTGTCACTATTTTAAATTGGACTTGTCACTAAGTTGCTTGTAACTAATTCATGTTTACACCAGTATATGTTACTAAGTATTACATATTTTTGAACGGTCAAACTCGAATAATGTTCTTCCGACAAACTTTTCTTCTTAATGGAATCTCTGATACTGTACTATTAGAATGCTTTGTACGCTCATGAAACTTGCACTTGCGAGGCATTTTAATAAAAGAGAAAAACTATTCGCAGATCTAATATGTTGACGCTACTCATACATGTATATTCACTGATTAAACATCATCTGTTACAATTACACATTTTTAAATAGGCTAAAATAGCATTAAGTACATTCATTATATAAAATATTGATCTTGAGTACATTAGTACTAAATTGACGTAAGTAATATTAGCGTATTTGGCCACCAGCTATATAATATGCGTGGATGAATTGTAATCAGTGACTACACAATTGACTAGTTTGTGTACTTTCTCACTACCACAGATGGGCAGAGCCTGACAGGTGACATACAGGAGTGGGTCCCTCCATGGGAGTTGTGTCTGAGAGCGTGAGAGAGTCGAGTAAGGGGTAAACCCAAGGCAGTTGGTGGGGGAGCCAGGCTGGGACAGACGGACACGTACCTGTCGCTGTGCATGCGGACGTGCACAGGTAGTATTAGAATAAAGAAGGCTCACTGCCGTATATTGTATTATACGTTTGGGACCAGTTCATCGTCTAACAAAATTAATATAATTAGGATCTGATATTGCAAAATATAGTGTAAATTCAACCAAACACAATGACATAATTTTCTACCCTGCAAACAAATACATTTATTTTTAACAAATATAAACAGATTCAATTTAAAAATAAAAATTTTTTAAGTTACTGGCCTCAAGGTTGGTAAAAATGACCTATTCAATAGTCTCTAGGTACAAAAATAAGTCACAGTAAATCTAAAAAATGCTGTTTACATGTTTTAAGATGTAAACGAATAAATATTTGCATAAAATATTTTAATTAAAATTCAGAAAATGTTTGGGGGCATCACCTTAAAGGAATTTATTAGCTGACTGCATGTTAACTGGGTTGCCAATGGGTTGATATAATACAGAATACACAACTTTATTTCATTCAATAGCATACTCAATTGTATAGACATCGGCTAAATAAATACATTGCCATTTAATCAGTTTTTAAAATCAGTAATTTTAGCTCTGGACATAAGATCAACTATTATTTACATGTTAAGATAATCAGCCCAACATGAAAAAATCAGACAACGTGTTTCAGACCAAGTGATTCATCTTCAGGTCTCCTCTACATTTGCTGTTATGCTTCGTCAATCAATATACGCACAGCTGGCAGATTGGATTGAGCAAACAATGGTTTCACGCTATCTAATTATTATTCATTCATTCTTCTACTATTCTTACTTCTTGATTCTTGCTACTTTCTTAGCTGTAAAACTAAAACTAAAGTGTTTCTAAGCCTATACAATTTAAATAAATGATTAAACCATTTCTTAAATACAGTACAACTTCGAATTAATTTCTTAAATATGGTGCAAATTCGGTTATTTTGCCTAGTATGGCGGCAGATCAAATTACTTTTCTCTCTACTATGGTTTTTGAAAGGTATTATTCATTATTCATCTCTAAGATACCAATCATAGAGATATGGGCGAATATGAGGGGGAATGAATGTGATGAGCGAAGATGAACGAGTGTAGTCATTGTTACTATCTGAGTTCGACTTAGCTCAGAAAGGAATATTTATTAATATCTTATTAGCCAGAGTAACTATGAGACCTACAGCTTTACGTGAAATCCGAACCACATAGTGTTGGTCTGATTTTCAGCTAACTGACAAGCCTGACACTCAGTTCTCTTCCCTACACAACATCTAAACACTGACTATCATCCAACATGGACACCCCAGACTTCTCTAGTAGTGTCCACGTCGATGTCAACCATTGAGCAGACGTTGTGTCGGTAGTAAGAGGACCGAGCATAGAACCTATCGCCTACAATCTCCCAAACACTTTGTCTCCAAGTAGTTGGGTTACATCACTGTGCCACCAGTGTCATTTTTTTATTATTAACTTATTAATAAGTTAATTAAAGGTAATTAATGTTATTATGGTTTAGTGTTAGTATTCTGTCTCCAGGAAATCATAAAAAATTGCAACTGTATCATAAATAATTTGTCAAACTTTATCAACAATCAAGCCAAAACTTATTGATCAGGTAACATAGTTAACAGCGAGGTCTACTCACGTACCTCCGCTGATCACCTTCCTACTAGCACCTTAAAAGTTAAAATTACTTATAAACTATATTATAGGTTAGGTTAAAGGGCATGAGGTCAGGAAATAGTATATTCATTAGGAGAGACAAGACATCAAAAAACTTGGCACTGAAAATTTGTGTACATGTGATTCTTTTGTATTTATTTACTACAACTGTGGTGTTAGTGGGCTTGTCTTCTAAGGTAAGTTTGCTGATGTCCTGTCTCTCCTTATAAACTATATTAGGTAATGTAATGCTAACCTGTGGAGCTTATCCATCATGTTGACCAACTGCAAGGCTTCATACTCCTTCTGCTCCTCAGTCATGTGAGCTGTGGGGTCTGTGCGCGGGGGCTCGTAGCAGCCCACGACTGGGTTGATCCTGGGCAGAAACAAAAAGTGCAACAATTTGTAAGAGGACTGGGAAATAATTATAGACATTAAAAATAACTAGGGGTAAACAAAAACAAAACATTTGTTTACATGTCCATTATTATTATTATTCAATATGCATCATTAATAAGCCCATTGTTGAAATATGGGCAAATGTGAGAGGGGAACGAGTATGATGTGTAGATGAATGTGTGTAGTCATTGGGTGAAGTGAATATAAACCTAGTAAAAAAATATTTGCTCACGAGTAAGGTAAAAGCGTGTCGGCCAAGTGAATAAAACAGTCAATAACTTAAAACCTTGTACTTAACATTGACAAGGAATTACTAGGTAAATACTTGCAACTTCCTGGAGCCAAGTAAATACTTTTGAAACACTACAGGTCTTAACACGCTTGTCTAGCATCCGTTGGTGAACCGCTTTACACGTTCTTTGCTCAGTTACAGACCAGCAGACACAGTGTTCACTTTTCACACGTAGGCCTACTGTTTTAATTGTAATGATGTCTGTGGACTCACCTGTGGATATTTCAGAGGGTACTGACTGCTGACACAGTGTTCACTTTTCACACGTAGGCCTACTGTTTTAATTGTAATGATGTCTGTGGACTCACCTGTGGATATTTCAGAGGGTACTGACTGCTGAGTGCTGCTTACCACTTTGATAAAGGACTATCCAGTAGTTATGGAAAAATCTCTTTTACCTGCAGTAGTGGCTCAAAAGCACAAAGTGTGGCTCGAAATAAAAAACGCTCCACAAGTGACAACGGAAAAACTAGTTTCAGTGGTACAACTGAAGAAGCAGCTGAACAATATGAAATCATACGTAAAGAAAAAAAAACTGATAGTAACACTACTGGGAACCTACCGATAAAATTAGTGGCATGGGAAAAAGACTTTCTTCGATTCTCCCAGAAAGACGAATATCCAGCCTATTCTAAAATCCCTGGAAGTGTAACTGTTTGAGTGGGCTAGAATTTACCTGGCACAAGTACACAAAACTCAGAAGAAACGTAAAATAGACAACTTTAAAGTAGTTGCAGAAACTCCTGTGGTGAATAAGAAGTTGTCAAAAAAATGAGAATTAAGCATGGAAACTGAAGAAACAGTCGACTTAAGTACATCAGAGTTGCAGCGGATTTTGTTGTTGGAACAAATTATATTGACCTGTTTGAAAATCCAATGAGAAGAAATGAAAATTAAAGACAACTATGTAAATGATGGTTCTATAGCTACAATAGAAGAAGATGGTGCCAAAAAACCCTAACGTTATTGTAAAAAATAAATTTTCCATAACCCAATCCCATATACTGTACCTAATAAATTAAAATAAAAACAAAAAATAATAAATAATTAATTACAATAGTGCTTACGTGCACATGAGTGCGTGAACACGTGTGTGTTGTGGGTGCATACCCTTATGTGAGGGTGTGCGCATGCTGCTGGCACATGATCATGTTTGACGCATGCTGTGTATACACGGCTGTGTTTGAGACGTGTATAGCACCAGAGGGTTCGTGCGTGTATAAAACGTTACTTTTACCTCCAATCTTTATGTTTAATTAATATTTTGGGGATTTTGGGTTTTTTTTATTTTCTTGTTTTGTCAAATTACATTTTACGTTTTTTATTTTCAAGTTCAATTCATATTTATTTTTCATTTGTTTTATTTTAATATTTACTAATTCACATTTCTTAATAAATATAGTTATAACTATTAGTACATAAATAGGATATTAAAATTATTGAACAAATTACATTTCGCTTAACATTTGAGCTATGTCACGTCGTTTGGATTCTCCCCGTCGTCAGGTTCTCCTGATATCGGTCTTATATCCAATTTAAATAAGAATATTGTCCATCGGTTCATAATCTTGTGGTTCTATTCCCTCTTCATCGATTTGATGGTCTTCATAGTTCCACCCATCATTTAAGTGCTTAAAAATATTGTGCAACATAGCACATCTTATAACAAGTTTTGACACTTTATGTAACGCTGTGCGTATACGATTGCCAAGGATTGGGAAGCGCTATTTCAACCGTCCGTAAACTCGTTCTATAATTACTCTTTCTTGAGCATGTGGTACATTAAACAATCTTTCTTGGTTATTTTGTGGGGCAGCGTATGGAGTCAAGAGCTAGGGAGTTATGCCGTACCATTTGTCACCCAGCAGGCAAGCATCGCCACCATAGGAACTTAAAACTTGCTGAACATTGCTGTTGCGCTATATTCTGCCATTGTGGACACTGCCAGGCCACTGAGCGTTGATACTGGTGAACCATTCATTCACATCACAGGTTGCCTGCACATTGATCGAAGCTTTCCCTTCCCTATTGATGTATTCATTCCCAAACTGTCCGGGTTTTTTAATATTAACATGAGTGCAGTCAAGGGCTCCAATCACTGTGGGAATATGAAACCTTCTATTCCACTGCAATTTGGCTAAATTTATTTTACTGATAGAAGTTGGGAATGTTATCCAATCATTTGCTTTCTCCACGACTTGATCCAAGACATCAGCGAACGTTTTACACACTGTTGTGCGATCCACACCTACATCAAGCGCCACTCCACTCTGAAAGCCCGGATCACTCAAGTATCGTAAAAATATTTCTATTTGGTTTTATTTGTTAGTGCTCTTCCACGGGTTTCATCTTTCTCTTCTACAAAATATTCAGTTATAAAGTCAACACTCTCCGACTCAAACCTCAACAGCTGCTTGCACTTACCGATAGGTACCCGCACACAGTCTCCGTAATGCTTAGGAGCACGGAGTTGCTTGAATGCTGCCATCTCAGACACTAATGATACCAAATCCAAATTAACAGTGTTGACCTACATGCAACAAATACTTCCCAACGTTTCCCTATAAAAATTACCTATTTCTGTGTAGAATATTTTTAATTTTACTTTACAAATAATAACTCAATTAGGCTTATATGTTACTAAACTTATTAATAAACGAATCTGTAAATATTTACAACTATTAAAAGTGACAAAAATATATTAAAATATTTGCAATAACATTTTAGTAAAAGGTGCTATCATGGGTCTGGGCAGACTCGCAAATCCACGAGTAAATACTTTTCCTTATGAGTAAATACTTTTTTTATTCACCTCATTTATAAGCAAACACTTTATTGACTAGTAATTACTACGAGTATTTACTTTATTCGTGTGTTGTTCACGTACTCGCAAGTATTTCCTTGTCATACCGAAATTAAAAGCTTTTACTTGTTTTTATTCACTTCACTCATTGTCTGAGCTTTCTTCTTTTATGTTACCCTGGTGATGAGATAACAATACATGGCTTGTAAAGTAACAAAGTATTTTTTAAAGTGACATAATTTTGTTATTATTTTTCAGAATTGTACATTTTAGTATCAAAATATTAGGTTAATAGTTAACACTAATGATTTATTAGTGTTCTGTACTAAATGAATAGTTATAATACACCATTCACTACTGAGATTGTAGAGATATGGGTGAATATGAGGGGCGAATGAGGGTGATAAGTGTAGATAAATGAATACAATACAATACAATAATTTCTTTATTTACGTATTCATTGAGAATAGTACATGCGTCAAAAAATTATTTTATTTTACAGTCAGTTTGTCAGAATGTGGTCATTGTTACTAACTAAGGTCAACTGTATTACTAGCTCAATAGTCAGCACAACTAAAGGATCTGCAGTTTTACATGGAATTAGAACCACGTAGCATTGGTCTGATTGTCAGCTAATTGACAAGCCTGATACTCAGTTCTCTTCCCTACACGACATTTGGACCTTGACTACCACCCAACACGGACACCCTAGACTCATTAGTGTCCACATTGATGGCAATCAATGAGCAGATGCCATGTTGGTATTAACCCTTTTAACCCGGGCGGATAATATATTGTCCGCCGAAAACTATGCGAAGCGTACGGGCGGACCCTATATTGACCGCCGCAGTACTCGTCAAACGTACGGGCGGTCAATTTACTGTCCGCCATATTTCATACTATTAAATAATTATGTAGGCGCACCTTATGTATTCGAAATTGTTTTGATAATGTTTTATAGTATATAGTCTGCACTAATAATGAGGCTATTCCAATATTTTTAACGCCTTTTACTTTTTTTATTTGAAATACTGAGGTAAAGTTTTGATCTGATCAGTAGCCTCAGAAGTTGTCAGCTGTCTGCATTCATCATATGGTGTTGTTGTGTTTATTTACATTGTGTTGTGAAGCAAAAAGTTCTTTTTATTTTATTATATTGTAGTTTTGTTGTGTTTGTTCTAATAAGGGAACAAAGTATGACAGGAGCAACAGGCAAAGATCAAGAACTATCTGTTCTCTTTGCCAAGAGGGCTGCCATCCAATGTGTATGCCCAAACATGTTTGCAACTAGGCCATTTCAAATTTTAGTTTCGGACTTCGGTTTTTGTAAATATATAAACTTAGTGATAAGTGTAAATAGTGTGAATGAATTTCTTATACAGTGGGAGTGGAACTATGTGAAAGAGATATTACATTTGAACTTATGTGAAGCCACTGATAAGTGATTTTTTAATTTTGTTCTTTTTTTCTAAAAACCCGGACATGACATTATTATTTGAATTTGCAATAGTACAATTATTCCTTGGCCTAGGGTTATGAAATTTATATATGTTGTAGCTAATAAAATATTGTACTGAAAAATGTCAGTTCCCATGGTAATATTCTTTTTATTTGTCATAGTTATTCACCTCGAAATATGTTTTTGTATTTTTTTTTTTTTACTATAAAAACCTAATAAAACAAATTAAAAAAATTATTTTCTGATTTAAATATAGTTAAAAGTACATTAATAAGTTAGAAAATCTTATTGTGCAAATTTTGGTACCAAAAACATTGTAATAGCTTGAGTATAAACAAAAAAATGGCATTTTATATACATACACATAATAACCAAGAATTTAGCCTGCGGCGGTTTTGGAAGACCAGTAGAAAATTAGTACGGAAGTTGTAAGTGCAATTTTTTTTCCCGGGTTAAAAGGGTTAAGAGGACTGAGTATTGAACCTATCGCCTCCAATCTTCACAAAACTTTGTCCCCAAGTTGCTGTGTTACAGCACATTGGCAATAGTGTCGACATTGCTGTAAGAATTTCAGAATTACGTATCAACTACGCTAGTGTACGATACTCACCCATGTTTGTACATTGCATACTCGTCAGTCTCGCTGTCACTGTCTGAGCTGTACTGTCCATGAGGTTGGCTGCCCTGATGCTGAGCCAGCAAACCACGGTTGGCAAACTGACCAGCTGCATTGCCGTACCCTGTGTACTTTATCATCCGTGATACTACAACATAAAAACAATGGTAAATGATGTTATTTTAAAAATTATTTAGAACATTATCATATATATAAATCAATACATTGCTTTTTGTGTATATGAAGAACAATTATGGAATTTACCCTTGTAAATGAATTTTTACATTGAATTTTTCTTAAAAAAAAAAAAAATGGATCACTTCTGCTTTAATTTACCTAATTGGAAGTTTTTACTATGTTACTTTAAAAATGTTCATTATACAAATGATACACTTACACTTAGATCAGAAAATCATAATTCATACAAATCTAATCAATAATTTCATAAACAGACGAAAAGCCTTTTAAATATTTAGGTCTCAAGCAGTTTTCGTACTCAAACTATTAATTACTGTAGTAATGTATTAAACTACTCAAGAAAGGATAGTTTGTAATAAAAAAAAGTTAATTTGAGTTTTCAAACTAAAATGAGCGGATAGTTAGATATTTTTTACTAATAACACTGGCAATCTTAAATGTTCCTTTTTTAAGTATCTCTCTTAATATTATTCGTTGTTATTACTACTACTATTCTAATTTATATTAATTTGTTATTTAATGTTAACATTTTCATAAATGTTTAACTATGTTTTCCTCAAATAAGATGAACTTACCACTCTCTTTACAAAGTACGAAAAGTAGTTCTGCTACCAAGTCCCGAACGTTAGTAACAGGAGTGGTGAGCAGGCGACACAGCTTATTGCGCAGTGTGCCTCCCTGCTCGGGACGAGTGTGGACATCACGCAATGGGGGCAGAATACGCCACCGTAGGTATTTGCGTAGCAACCTATGGTTTATGGCACATTCCAGCAACACTGTCAGGATGGGTGACAGACGCTCTTGTAAGCTCTGCACTCCCTACACACACATTATGACAGAATAAAATAACCTCAACAAAAGTCACGTAAGAAAAGTAGTTTTATTAACATTGTAATTATTATTCATGATTAAGACACTGATCATAGAGATTTAGGTAAATATAAGGGGTGAATAAAGTACTCCATGGTGAAAGTACACTGAAGGGGTGAGTAATTAGCTCTCCAGTTTGCTTCTCTAGCAGTATCCATGGTGATGGCAATCATTGAGCAGACACCACGTCAGTATTAAGTGTACTAAGAATAGAACCTAACCTATCACTAATAATCTCCACAACATCTTGTCTCCAAGTGTGTGTGTATGGATGGGTGGGTCAATACCATTGTGCGTGTATGGATGGGTGGGTTAGCAAAGGATTGGGTTTCAGCAGTGCCAATAGTGCTGACAGTAACTTCAGTTTTATTTTTACTGAAGTAGGATTGATTGATGTCGTCGTGTTATCCCTATCCATTCTAATGTTGATAACCCTTGCAGTTTTACAATAACAGTCGGGTTCTTATGAAATCAAATTAACATCAGATAATAAATATTGTTTGTAGTTTTAATCAAATACTAATTTTATAAATAGCACAGCAAACCTCTCTGCTACAGGGATGGTGCTGATTGATTTTAAATGTCAATGTTGCTTATTAATTGTATTACATGAAGACGGGACACAGAATGCACTTATTTAAAAAAACTGACCATGTTGTTCTTTAATATCGTATATTGTCTAATCATGCATAAAACTTGCAGAGTAAACAGCTAAAAGAACAAATCGTACCTCTTGATACTCACCGGGTTCTGATCAAGTCGGCTGCTGAGAAATGCTACAAGCACAGCCATAGCTTCCATGTTGTACCCCTCAAACTCTGCTTCTTTAGCAACATCTTTAGTCAGTGGAGTCATTAGTTCCTGATGGCAGCGCCCAGGCATTGTTGTCATCAAGTTCACCACATGACTACAATATAACAAGACATATTAACTATAATGCGACTGTATTCCAAAGTAGCATAAATCCAAGTTCAATACAAATGTTAGTTTTCAATTGGAATCAGCAGAACATTCATTTATTCTACGTAAACAGGCTGTAATGATGTTCGGTAACTAAAAATTTTGGTTAGTAGGGAGTTATAATGAAAAAATAGAGTTAAGTTTATTTTCCATAGACACTATAATTCTTTTACATTTGATAGCCATTTTACTCGGCTTAAGTTTAATAAAAAACAGTAATGTACAAGGAATTAACAAACACAACTAAAACTGTGGTACTGTACAGCCACAAATAACGATTTTATTTTAAAGCCTTACACAGTGAAGTAACACACAAACAATGTAATAGAGTAAACTGATATGTACGCCTGATCTGTAAACTGCTGAATTTCCCCTCCCTATAAGTGATGTTTGTTCTAAAAATACCATACACTCGATAGTGTACAAAAGTGATGTAGCCTGCTCAAACAGTACAGTCCCCGCTCAACATAAAGACAAGTACAGTAAGCAACAAAACAGCAAGCTGTTTGTGATTAACCCTCACCAGGTATGTACACTTTTCGTCATTACAAAAGAGAAATCTATTATATTATTTTCAGACACAATCTGTTCGCTGGTTCCAGAAATGTTGTGATGAGTGAATACATCGTTTTTGGATTTTATATACTAAGATTTATATTAAGGAAGGCATTCCAGTTCATATAGAGAATATACATTCCTTAGACATTACACGTAAAACTACCTGTGAAGTTGGTCCTTGCCGTCAGGAAGGTCTGCATGACAAAGTAACAGTTCCCTTAGAATAAACTCCAGCCGTACCAGCTGAGCATCTTCCTCCTCGTCAGCCAACCCAGGCTTGCAAGTCAAGTTGAACAAAACCTTCAGGACTTCACTGGCCAATTGCACTTGCTGATCCTACTAACAAATAAATGGTTCCAAAGAATTGGCACAAACTTTTCCCCATATTAAACACTAAAAGTAAAAACTCTGAAAATTACCAGTTTGATTCCCAAATATGCTTTCTTTCCATAACTAAAAAACTAGTCCAGTTAAAGACATGTGGTTTTACTAAAATATTTTAAATTAAAATTTACATCTTTCCTGAAAATTTAATCAGAATGGGTAGGGCCATTTTTGAGAAAATTCTATTTTTGTAAGTTTTTTGCCCATAAAAATAAAAAAACTAAAATTTCTAAAAAAAATGGTCTGGAGCTATTACCTAAATACCTAAATACCTACATACCAAATTTCATAAACATTTGTCCCTCTGTTTGGTCTCCAGCGAACTGCACATACACACAGACACACATATTCTTATGGACAGACATCAAACATAAAAAAAAACACTTTTTTATGTTTAGGGGACCCTAAAATAGATTTTGGAAACTGATTTGAAACTGGCACTTTCATTTGCTAAATTGTCTTATGAATCAATAAATAACATTATAATATAATCAATAAATCCATAAACAAATAAATACAAAATAACTATAAACGTGTTAATTATTAATTAGTAAAAATTGTCACAATAATCAATAAAAACAAATAAAGTAAGAAAAACAAGTCAACACTCACATAAAATAGAACAACTATCAAATTGCACTAGCGGAAAAACGAAAAACAATAACAAGCATATGTTATAAAAAACAATTTAAATACTAGATGATTTATTTTATATTTTTCATTTTCCATGTAGCACACACTGGCTTGGCGGCCCATCCCACTCCTTTGAAAGACAGTTAGCCAACTGCACATCACCTAGCCAAGTGCAACGGTGAGCCTCGCGAGCTACAGTTCACCTCACTAACTAAATTACAGGCACAAATATTCCTATAAGATGAGATATCTATGAAGGTATATATAATCAAGCTATTACCTCACTTAGAAGCACCAGGCACACATTATTATTTAAAGGTAAACTTGAAGTATTGAAGTAGTTTCATTAAGATAGTTTTTCTTCATCAAAAAAAGTAGTTTTGCTCTGAAATGTTTGGATTAATTGAATTTCCAAATTAGCTGGACTCTACCGTATATTAAAAAGTACGAGACTTTTAACTGACCGTCAGAACTGGAGTTGAATTTGGTTCCTCAGACGCATCTTTGATGATAAGATCTAGAATTTCCATTAAGTATGTCAATCCATGTAATTCTTCTTTCAACCTCGGCCTAAAACAATTAATTCGTTAAAAAAAAAAAACACAAATACATTAATAATAAACCTGTTCATATGATATCCGTAAATAAGTCTTTGTATAAGAGGAAAATCACCATTTTTCTGTAAAAAAATGTAATGTTTTAATTCAATTAAGAATTTAGTAGGCAATATTGTTGTATGTGAACATGGCACAAACTCATTTTATTTAATGTTTTTTTTTTTTTTAAATAAATCATTCTCATCATCTAATTTTCTGTTTACTATAAATTTATAATAAATCTCAAAGCTGTTATGGTTCCGTTTCTGGATTGCTTAAAAGTACGTTCTACATAAACTAACTACAGTACCAAGAGTGGAGTTACAAGCCCCAAAGCTATTCTAAAGGCTCTTATGTATGTACAAACACCATAGTGGAGTTTACTATCATTGTTCACAAGTGGCTGGCAGTAAATTTATCTCTATTTTCTCTGTGTGTAGGCGTACTTCAATGTCCAGTAGCTGCTGTTGGTCAGTAAAGTTGATCATGTTTGAGTTTTAACCTTTTGGCTGATAGGAAAAAAATCCCGAAAACTGATGGGATTTTTTGCATGTGTCATTCCAAAACTGATAGGCCTAAAACAGCGTTTTTGCAAGGGTTTGATTAAAAATCTGTAACAATAGTAATTATTAACATTTTTACAATATATAGGATAATTTTATACATGCATGCATGCTTGATGAGACACACAGCATGTACACCTTGTCTGCACTCATACAAGCTGTGCGAGACCTCCGCTTCTTATCATCCATTTCAACTAACAACTCAGTAACAAACTTCTATAATCTCAAATGGTCTGACACTAACAATAATCGGTGCCAAAGCATTGCGTCATTAGTTGAGCAGATGCCCACATCCTTCCAAATCTATACTACATTTTCTTTCAAGGTCAATATTTGACACGCATTATAAAAATTATCTTTATATTTTTACAATTGAATTAGATGTATTTCTCAACTAATTCGTGGAGATATGAATTTATTTATAAAAAAAATAACATCGTGACAAATTAACTACGCAACAATGAAATATCGTATCGCATACTACTTTTCAGCCGAACGGCCAACATATATATCGTTGTTTGTCAGTTTTCGGCTATTTTTGCTATTTTTGATAAGTCGTTGCATATCAACCAAAGGGGGACATAGGAGCATCCACTATCAGGTCACGTATCTTAACATATACTGGAGGCCAGTAATCCCTGAAATGATTTTTGGACTTGTTGTTGAGATAACCATTACCATGTCAATATCCGACATGTTGAAAAATAGTGATGTTGCAGCTGAATTAGACAAACTTTCGAATATAGGGTGTGGGAGCTAGACAGTATTATATTTCTGGGAATGTATCATAATGACAAATTGCATTGGAATGTGAGACGTTTGCTAACAGCCTCGTAAAACACTGCATCTTATTCCTTATAGCAAAAGAAAGTCACTGGAAGCAACTAATGGCCCTGTAGCCTACAGTCCAGGTAGTGAAGTGGCATCTACTTCTAGCAGCCACTATTATCCCTGTGTTCACCTGCCTCAAATACTCACACAGCACAGTTTTGATAAGTCTCTCAACGTATTTTTCTGCTACATTAAAAATACAAAGAGGTCTGTTTACTAACAGTTTTAGGATTTTTTTTCTCAAATAAAGCTCCCACCATCCAATCTTTTGTAGTAAAGAGCCTATCCAGATTTGTTTCGTCCCCTTTATTCCTAAAGTCTTTATAGAACAATGAAGTTATAACATATTACAATAAACCTAAATTTTATAGCAAGTAAAATTATGTTTCGTTAGTTTGTTATGACTTGACTAATGGGTAGTAAAATTTAAAAAAATGTTTTTAAATTTAAAGGAATATTCTCTGAAAATGACAAAAGAATTGAAAATCTGATGATAAATTTTTATACTCAATATGGTAGGCTTTACTTTTCTGAAATAATGGGTAGTGTGAATAAAACCTAGCACTTGCTAGGTCTAAGGGTTTTTTAAGCAAATGCTATGGATTAAAGTTGGCTAGCACTACCTAGGCCTAGTTGTTGCTAGTCTCCGGGACGCCTTAGCAATTGCTTGAAAATGAGGTGAATAAAAAGAAACTCCTAACCTTAGAGGTTAGCAAGTGCTTACAAATTCTTAAGCCTGGTCCAGGGCATGCTAACTTTTAGTTAGACCTTTACTACTGTACAACATGGCTGCGTTTATGTACATTCGTCAACAAAAACCGTATGGTATTCAAAAGGAAATTATAAATTGTAAGGAGTTGTTACTGTTTGAAAGTGATAGTGTTGATTTTTTAGCCGCAGAATTCTTTTAAGAGAAACAGACACACGTAGTGGTGGTCTTTCGCCGAGAAAACAAATGGAGACTTTTTTACGATTTGTTGCTGACCTGGGATTTCAGTCCGGTATCGCCCAGAACATTGGTGTTCACAGGTCAACAGCTTGTAAAACTATACACCATGTTATGAATCAAATAGTCGGCAGGGCTGACCAACTGGATTTATTTCCCATCAAATATGCAAGAAATAAACGAAGCTAAACTGATTTGGCAATAACGATGTCGTATGCCTACTGTTATTGGAACGCTAGACTGTACTCATGTGGAAATAAAAAGGTCCCAATTTCATGGTGATGAATATGTAATCCGAAAGGGTTACTTTAGCATCAACGTCCAGGCCAAATGTGATGCGCATGAAAAATTTACTAGTGTGTGTGCAGAATGGCCAGGAAGTGTGCATGAGTCAAGGGTATGGCGAAGAAGCGAATGCAGAGGAATTACATATTCATATTGTATCAATGAGGAATTACATATTCATATCACCATGAAATTGGGGCCTTTTTATTTCCACATGAGTACAGTCTAGCGCTCCAATAACAGTAGGCATACGACATCGTTATTGCCAAATCAGTTTAGCTTCGTTTATTTCTTGCATATTTGATGGGAAATAAATCCAGTTGTCAGCCCTGCCGACTATTTGATTCATAACATGATATATATATATTTGTGTGTAGAGATTTTACAAACGTACAAAAAGGCACATCACACAGTAAGCAGAAATTAAGTTACTAAATGTTTTTTTTACGTGCATGCACTAAGTTTAAATGCCAAGTCTACCAAGTGCATGCATTTCATAAGCAAAAAACATGAGTAATTAGTTTTTTTTATTTATTTGTTTATTTATTACTAAGATTAAGAAACTAGGATTTTAGGATTATGGAAGTTTATTTTTTAATTTAAATTAAAGTACGTAACGTAATCGATCTCATCAGTTTGTACTGCAACATCATCTGAATGTGTCTTTAACTTTTCTAGTTTTATTTTTCGGCATAGATTTGAATGTTTTGTAACTTCATTTCTTGCAATAAAACAACTCTTTGTGATTGGGGCAACGATAACATTTTGGTTTCTTCAGTTTAATATTCCAAAACTTTTCGGACACTTTTCCTTGTTTGGCTTGTCATTTGATTAGCATTTGTCGTTTCTTCTGCGTTGCTTATACTTATGCTATCAGGATCAAGAAGCTCTTCGTTTCCTGCTGGGTAATTTTCAACTTGAAGTGCGATATTATTTTTACCAACACTTAAACTTCCAGGTATTTAAAAAAATACTGGATTATCTTTCTCACTGATTATTTCATAAAACTGTGCTTCCCAATTTTTCAGCTTAATTTTCTTGTTGCCCGTTACGTTTCTATCTGTCTTCTTCTTCATGATTACTTTCATATTGCTTAGTAATTTTTTCAGCCGAGCAACATATACTTTTTACCCAAATGCTGACAAATATTCTTCTGCAATAGTTTTCCAGAAATTTACTTTTTCTGTAACAGCAGATGGAATCTTTGATTTTTCTAAAACGACAGGATGTACTACTATAAATTTGACAAATAGTGCCCTATCTAGATTCTTCTCTCCATTATCATCGTCTTCACTCGACGACATGATTAGTGCTTACAAACAAACTTCCCACAAAGTAATATTTGAATACTGACCTCACAGTCACAATTGAACACTGATTACTGATGCGCTCGCATTCCCACCCTTCCGCTGTATACCTCAGTGGAAGGGGAAACACAAGTCACAATACGCACGTAGCATGAACTAAGCTTAGCACATGCTACCACTAGCAATTGCTTAACTGTATCCTGGACGATCTAGCTCCATCTTAGCTGGTGCTACCATGATTTAGCATTTGTTTATTCACTCGTATTTTAGCAAGAGCTAAATCTATGTAGTAGGTCCTACCTACCAAGTGCTAGGTTTTATTCACATCACCCAATGGGTTAGAAGTACTACGAAATTCTTCTATCCTAACTCCTTTTTTGTAAAAATATTTTATATTTAACTTTTCTTATATACTATTTCCAACAAACACAGGATATACAGTGCCTGTCTCCCGTCTTTAATGGGTTACAAATCTTTGCTCTCTATGTTTATTTGCCTTTTTAATGTATTGCACATTGCTTTGTGAAACTAACGTGGCTTTTGTTGCACACTTTTGCATGTTGCAACAAAAATGATCCACACATTAAATGGCATTTTCAATGCCTGACCAATCCAAATCTTCAATCCAATTTTTGTTACCCCTATTTATCAACTTCACGGTAATATTTAACCCTAAATATGTAATTCAAGAGGCATGTCACCTGATTTATAGTTCTGAACATGATTCTAAAATAAACCTCCAATACATTCAACATCAACTGTGCAAATCAGGTAAACGCCAAAAATTACAGATCTAGGTTAATGATTATACAATTTAACAGTGAGAATAACATATAATTCACACAATTAAATGGTGGTTAACATTTCAAGTCTATATTGACAATGATAATAACTGAATACGTAAACATATTATGGAAAAAAAAAAAATATGTAGAAAAATTCCTGAACAGTACAAATATTTTGCATATATAAGTCTTATAAACATGGGAAACAATAATTATCTAGGCAAACTTTGTGATTCTGGCTGCTTCCTCTGTTGAAAATCTGGTTTTAAAGTGGCTTTAACCAAAGGGTTCCGACGTTATCGCAAGATAATAGCATCAAGCAATATCGGCTGTTCCTTGAATAGGTGACCATCTGAGCAAACTCTTCCTTGCACGCAGTTCGCCTGCCTAGTTAATGGTAGTGTGGTTAAGTTACCCTTAAGCTGTTAGTCCCCAGGTTAAGTGTTAGAGACGGCTTCTTAGCCCTGCCTTTGCCTGGTAAAATAAGATATCCTTTAACTTTTTATCTGGTTCACAAGGATCCACAATCAAAACAGCCTCAGCATAAAACAGGCATTTTTCCAAATACAGTCAAGATTCATGTGAGTGTTAAGGGTGGAAGGGGCACTAAACTCAGCTGATGCCTTGAGAAACTCTGTAACTAATATAAAATAGAATTCATCCTAACATCAATTCTTCTTGTTTACAGTCAAATACATGTCACTTGACTACTTTTATTGTTTTTATAGTTTAGCCTTATAGTGCAGTCATCATGGAATTCATTATAATTCCAATTATGTTTTCTGCATTCAATTCTGACTGATTACGTTCAACAGTAGATTGTAATATTTTGCTTGTCCAAACCTTTTGTTAGCGTATATTATTTGCATCTGCAGAGAGTTAGTTTTACAAAGATATACTCACACTCCATGGCCATTCAAACTCCAGCTAGGTTTTAGCCTTGCCAACTACTCACCTCCATTCCCTTGTGTTATGCGCCACATCCAGATCTGCCTTCACCTGGTCATTCCATCTTGTCTTTCTAGAGGTCTTGTCTATTCTGGCTTTCCTTTACAAACTTTCTTCACCATCTTCTTGTCTTCTCTCCTTTCCAAGCATCCCATCAACCTTAATTTCCTACTTTTCACAACATCCTCTTTATCTGGCAGCTTGTATATCCCTCTAAGTTCTCTGTTTTTCTTTATTTGCCAACTATCTCCTTCTCTAAGTGGCCCAAAAATCCTCTCAAAATTTTGTTTTCAAAGAAGGTTATTAGGTCTTTTTTCTTCTTATTAATAATTTTTTAAGGCCTAAATTTTGGATCCACAAAATATTATGAAGAGTTGAACACAAATACTTTCTTAATGTGCAGGTTTAGAAAAATATGCAACATTCTGTTATTTGACAGAATATTGTTATAATGTGAAATTGACAACATAATAATTGTAAATTACGTAATCTGAATATTTGGAGTACAGTACCTAATATCAGGCTGAAGAGCAGTCATGACAAACAGCATTCTCATGTCAAAGAACTTGATGTCATGAGGAAGCAGAGGGTCACGGTATGTGCGTAACCGCATCATAATAGCCTCCACTGCGTGGTTGTGGCAGCACAACCGCTGTGCTTGGCAGCAGTTAAACAGCAGGTTGCACAGACATTTCATTGCCTCCAAGACCACTACAAAACATAGAGGACATTTCAAATAAACATGGATTGTATCAAAGGTTATTATGATTTGCATAAAACTTGACTTCGCTTGATTTTCTAGTGTTCTGTAACAGTATTTCAAATACTTAAGCAAACAGGAGCTCAAAAATGTGTTGATTAATATTACTTGAATCATTGATTTTATACACAAATAGATTTCCCATCCAATGTTAAATTTTGAGTCTCAAAACATCAGCTGTTTTTGTGGTCCGTTGTGGAGCGCTAGTGTTGTCCCATGTAAATGTAATGCAATTTAAACCAGCTGTGGTTGCGGGCCACACAAACTAACAAAATTACCGCCACAAATATTCCTATTAGATGGTTTATCTATTGTAGGTTTATATAATCAATGCTTGAATATACTAAACTTAATCCCAATTTATTCAGTTGGTAATAATTTTTACCCTTTCCAATTCTCTCAATTGTGTCTGTTGTATTTTTCTTTTTATAAGTCGTGTAGTTTAGGAACATAACATTTAGGCACTTTATGTTGTATATAACATTTGTCATACATTGCAATACACCCCAATTCTTCAGTCAATGTATAAAATTCTCACAACAGATGGATTAATAATGCATGTTATATGTTTTGTAGCACATTTAGAATAAATTTAAATATAATTGAGAATCTACAAAAAAGGACATTATTAAATATAAACAAACAGCTATACCAACTGTTTAACATAAATCACATATTTTTTATAAATGGCACCTATAAAACCTAAACTTTTCTATATGTTTAAATTAATAAAACATTTCTATAAATCTGACTTATTTAAAACTCAAAATATAAAAACATCCTATCACTTCAGAAACGTACAAAGATACTACAATGTCTATGGAAAGATTTCGTTATGTTATGTTATTCCATAAATATTTAACACACTACCTAAGCATTTCTTGAATTACAAATCTTTTAAACACATTAAATCCATATTATAGTCCTGGTTGATAGGAGACGATCTAGTTGAGTTCTCATTATCATCACTATATAGGTTTTTTCTTCTTTTTTTCTGTCTGTATTGTATCTGTTAGTTTTTATATGGTCCAGGTGACACTTCTGTTATAAATATGTTGAATGTTTGTTGACGTTGTTCCTATTCTTAATGAATAACGAACACATTCATTTATGTTTATTTATATGTATATATTTGTATTATTGTTGTATAATAAATGTAAAGACTTTGTATTTTTTGGTGATAGTTAGTATAGTCAATTAATAAGCACCGCTGCCATGAGCACAACTGTATTTATACGAGACGAGTTTTTAAAGTAAGTATCGTTTTGGAATCCCACCTCTGTAGCGCTGCGATCGGCGTCCAGCGCATGCATGCTAGATACTACTATCTTTTGGCAAGCCACAGCCGCCGTTACAGACCCATTTAAGGTCGCTTATGACTGTTTAAAATTCCTCCTCTGATTAAAAATGCCGCCAACTGTAAAGTACATGTTGTGTAAGTTTTCGTAATAATAAAGACATGAAAGCAGCTGACATTTATCAAGAGATCTGTGAAGTTTATTGAGAAAACATGGAATGAGTGATGGGATGGTATGGAAATGGGTGAGAGCTTTTAAGGTTGTGCGAATGTGCATGATGATGAATGAAGTCGGAAACCTTCACTCATTACTGATGACTTGGTGCAAAATGTTGATAAAAAAGTCAGAGAAAACAGACGATTTACTACTGCATCATTATGTAGTGTGTCTTCAAGTGTCAAGAAGTGTGATTATTGAAATTGTAACAGACTGTTTGAAGTACCGAAAGTTATGCTTACGGTAGGTTCCCAAAATGCTGACGGAGAATAAAAAAAAAAAAGTTTGACAGGAATCACACAAAAAATGTTTAACCAGTTCTCTTACATTCCTAGAACATTAGAATCGTGATGGTTACAATTTTTTAAACCAAATTAATTGTCACTGTGACAAACTCACGATGAGTGTCAGCTATTTCCACACCCTTAGCGTTATGCACACAGCGCATAATTCACAGTTGGCGGCATTTTTAACCGGAGGAGGAATTTTAAACAGTCATAAATGACCTTAAATACAGTCGATTGGATCCGTAACGGCAGCTGTGGCTTGCCAATAGATAGTAGTACCCAGCACGCATGCGCTGAACGCTGACCGCAGCGCTACAGCGGCGGGATTCCAAAATGGTACTTACTTTAAAAACACGCCTCGTACTATTACTTTGTTTATTGTTTAGTTTGTTGTAATTAAGTTGGGCACTCAATAATAATAATAAGTAATTAAGAAGCAAGATGTACCGTCAAAGTTGTCGAATGGCTGGTTGGTCATAAGCATTGCCTGCTCTTGAGGCACCAGCCCAGCGTGATACAACAAGATGTTCATCCACTTCTCACAGCACAACTCATCCAAGTCCGTTTTCTCTCGGCTAGAAAACAAATAGTATTTGTTTAATTTGATGGCATGGTAAAAGATAAACTGTATCTGATCAATTGATTCCTTGGGCACCAGATGAAGTGAGATAAAAAACATTCTTATCTCATTCTGACTATTCATTCCGATCCTTTTCTAACAGTTATAGGAATAAGATTCATTTTGGGAGACTACACAATGGCATCCAGGCCTGTTGGCCAATATTATTTTTGTAGAAGGAACAAAGTATTCTTGTCCCTACACAGGCTACACCGTACTTGCCAAAGAACTTGAGTATTCATAGTAAGGTATGCTCTACATTTTTATAAAAAAACAAATTCATTGAGCATTAATGGCTTGATAAAAATGCTTAGAAATATGTCAATAAAAAGTTATTTAGTTCTTACAAAGTATTGTGTTAGACTGTAAATGTATGGATGGGTTACAAATATTGTATGTTTATGGGTGGGTGGGTGGCTTTATAACCACTGTAAAGTGTCCAATACTTTAAATATACATATTTAATAGTATTAATGAAATTAAAGATAACTAAAATTAGTGAATTCTCTTATATTAATAAATAATTTAAACTTCACACTTCAATAATTCACACTTAACCAACCTACCTCAAAATACGAACACAAGCCAAACATTCTTTATGACAAATGGCTGATGATGGTTTGTCTAGATGTGAAAACAATAAAGTCCAAAGCTTTTTCCTGCGATCATCTATATTCAATTCAGGAAATGAGAATGCTTGTTTATGCTGAAATCAAACATTGAACAGTAAATTCACTAGTTTTAGTAAGCCACGTTGTAGAGAATTATATTATAAAGATAAATTGGTCGGTAGCTTAGTTAGTTAAATCCCAGCATCATAAGCTAAAGGTTCTCAATTCGATCCCAATCAGAATCGTAACACTTTTTGAAAGGGATCTGCTGATTACCACCGGCTGTTCATTTGTCATTAATGACTCTTCCTAAGGAATAGTTGACGTTAGTTTATAACAATGACTACATTCGCTCATCTACACTCATCACACTAATTCGAAACCCATATTCGCCCATACCTTGACGATCGGCATCTTAAAAATAAATAAATAATGAATAATAATTATCATCCAAGGTTAACATTGCATGATAATTATAATGAACTTTCCTCAATAGAAAGAAAACCATTAGGTTTTTATTTAGGTTTCTGTAACCTTTAAAGTTAAACTGTATAGTTGATATAATTCTATAAAACTTCATGATCATTCTTCTTGATATTAAGGCATTTACTGTATTTTTTAATCAAAGACGTTGTTTATAAAGATACAGGAAATAATGAACCTATTATGAATTAGTATGAATGACTTATTGTAGCATAGTAGCCCTAGTTTATATTAGAAATTATAATCAATATTCCTTGAAAAGTGACATTAACTAATAGCTTCATGATAGATGTACAATCGGCACCATGATAGTTTGGTTCTTCTTGAGATGGTTACGGATACATCTGTTGTCCAACTACTATTCAGTTCCACCTTATCACCCTTGGTTAATTTAGAAGATATTCTTAGTTATGTTGGACATGCCCAAGTACAATACCTCGTAGTTTACAGACTATTAATTTTTCTTGCTTAAAGATATAAAATAGCCAATAAACATTTTAAAAACACTATGTCTAATCAAACCAGTAAAATTACAACAACATTTAAGGCAGATAGGTTATAAGTTAAACCATAAATGATTCTTTATTTAACATTGAGGAAAAAATACAATTAGTTTGGTCAAAACTATAACAAAAATACTATGGATCAGATTTGTTTGTTAGTTTTTTATGCCTCTGGGGTTCCTGGAATTTTTTAACGCAGTTTTATAATCATATTCAAGCTATTTCAATATTAATCAGTTATTGAAAAAATTCAGTTCGATAAATGAAGGAAGAGAACCTATAATTATAATAATATACATTGTACATCCATATAAGTGATTTGTCATTTTTCATAAATTGTTCAACACATTCCTTCATTTATTCATTGCTAAAGCCTCCTGAGCTGATATATATAACAAATAATAAGGTTAACGTACCTTTGTCGTCTTCAGCTACAAAATGTCCCAAGAAATAGGATTTTGTAGGTGAAGACGACAAAGGTACGTTAACCTTATTATTTGTTACATTCCTTCATATCAAGAAGCGATCAATCAAAATCTCCACATTTGTAATTTGTTATACGGCTACATTTTTCACAAATGAAAATAACATTTTCTATGCTAAAGCAATGTTTACATTTGCAGGTTCCAACCTCTATCTCTATCATTTCCGTTGGTCATGATGTTCTCCAATGTCTGGCAATCTCAATTATTATCAAGTAACAAAATACAGAAGCACTTACGGATGCTTATTATTTACACTCATTCGAAATCCATATTCGCCTATATCTCGAATATGTATTTTGAATTAGTATGATGAGTGTAAATAATTAAGCATCTGTAAGTGCTTCTGTACTTTGATCCAGACAAACGAAACGATTACTTTTTAGATTCAGTTACAGAACTTCAGGACAAAATCCAAACACCAATATCACTGCACTTGATCTTTTGAAACGGACAAAACAGCAAAGTTCTCAATTCTGTTGGTCTGAAATTACACCATTTGAAATAATTTAAACAGTATCTAACTTTTCTAGCTCGAAAAGTACAGATTTTTATTGGCTCTCAAATTATATCACTATATTGCTGAACCCTTATATTTTGTTTTAAATCAATGTTTAAAAGCAGGCTACTTATCTGAATTGCTAAACATTTCCGAAGTTACTTCAGTTCTTAAAAAAATGGAACAAAATTATTGCCCAATCTCAATTGTACCAATATTTTCTAAAATTGTTTATCTCTTCTTTATAACCAACTAAATTGTCATTTTAAAAACAATAGTTTACTTAGCAGCAGTCAACATGGTTTTCATTCAAATAATTCTACTACAACTGCAGTAATGAGCCTGGTCAGTAGTACAATAAGAGCCTTTGAAAATAAAGAGTATGCTACAATGTTGCTTTTTTGATTGAAGTAAGGCCTTCGACTGTGTCTCGTATAATATTCTTAATGATAAGCTGTGTCATTGTGATGTTTCAGGAGAATCAATTAAAATTTAAAAAATCATATCTGTCCTGTTGTAAGCAATACGTTTCTATGGGAGAAAAGGACTCGAGCACAAGATTGGTTTGTGTTGGGAGCCCCAAGGTTCTATTCTAGGCCCTTTTCTTTTTATAATTAATGATCTACCACTTAATGTCAATTCAGATACTGTTATTTATGCAGACGACACGATTTTTTCACATAGTGAATGTCTGAAAACTCTTGAAGGCAATATGTTGGAGGTGCAGAATGTAGTAGTTGATTAGTTTTCCTCAAATAAATTATTATGTAACAAAGACAAAACCCAGCAAATTCTTATGAGTCCCTATAAAATTAATGGCTGTCAGTCAGTAAATCTACATGGCTTTCACATTGATAGTGTATTGAATTGGAAAAATCATATAAATAATGTGTGTAAAAAATATCTTGAGTTTCTTATCTAATATGGAAATTGAGAGATTTTGTTAATAATAGCATTGATTTTATACACAAATAGATTTACCATACAATGTTAAATATTGAGTCTCTAAATATCAGCTGTTTTTGTGGTCCATTGTGGAGCGCTAGTGTAGTCCAATGTAAATGTAATGCAGTTTAAAACAGCTGTGGTTGCGGGCCACACAAACTAACAAAATTACTGTCACAAATATTCCTATTAGATGGTTTATCTATTGTAGGTTTTATATAATCAATGATAATAGGTATCTTAAAATGGCGTATTATGGTCTCTTTCAGTCACATACTGCTTATGGATTAACTTTGTAGGATCATTCAAGTCATGTACAGGAAGTACTATTAATTTAAAAAAAAGTAATTAGAATCATAAGTAGGGCACTGCAGACCACTTTTTATCAGACTTGAATTTTTTACAACAGTCAATTTATACATTTATGATACTCTTATTTATACAAGATCTCACATTTCAGAATTTACTCGCAGACTAGACATACATGACTACAACACTAGAGGAAGAAAAAAGTTTGACTTACCACAACACCGACTCGCAAAAACACGTAACTCATTTTTTAATAAATTACCCTACACTGCTCAGCTTACTCCACTTAGTAACTTTAAGAATATAATACACAAATGGCTGATTGACAATCCTTTTTATAGTATACAGAAATAGACATAATTTTTTAATCTGCTCTAGTTATTTTTCACAGTTTTATATTTTATATAGTTAAACACAGCCTATTGTTGTTTATTTATTATTGTTATTTATTTATACATATTTATTGTTAGTTTTTATTATCATTACCTATTATTTATTATTGACATTCTTATTATTCTTATTATTTGTGACGCAGCCTATTTTCATGTCCATTGGATCAATGTCTATAAAGTTTCTTATGTATTGACAATCTTAAGAACAATCAAACAATGATAGCATGCTATCACGGATGGGAATACCTTTAAAAGGTTGAAAACACCGTTTTAAACTGGTTATTTTTCATAATATAAATATGGCAATGAAAATTGCTTTTGTAAGCAGTGGCTTGATTCTAAAGGCCAAAAAAACGAGAATATTTTTTACTGCCATTTAACCTCTAAAATAACTAATCACCAAATACAGAGGTTTCATGATATGTTTCTCTATTAGTAGTGCTCCTCTACAGTCAGCTCTATTGAACACCCTGACAAACTGTACCAAGTAGACTTTTAAGGCTATTCAAAGAGGTACTTGCTTCAGACCAGTCTTCTATAAATGTTTCCTACCAGCAAATTACACTAAATACCATTTTCCAGACTTGAATGCTGATGGCATTAGATGCACAGGTATGGCTTTCTTTAGAAGCTCACTTTTTTCCTTGGGAGGTACAGTGTTTCTGAAGGGCTGATCTTCCTCTGGTCCAAGACTGTTTTTAGACAGCTTAATTTGTTCAATAATTCATTTTATCATATTTTGTACTTGTATCTCCATCTTACTGTTTAGCATTTAAGTTGTTTTTATGTTAGTTATTATAATTAAGTTAGTCCATGTTTAATTGTTATAAAATGCTAGTTTTGTAAGTCACAACTGAGAGAGAGATCTTATATATTTGAAGCTTAAAATATAAATTCTTCGTACAATATGGTCATCAGGTGACCATATCCTCCAACCCCATTGGTATAAAAATAAAGACACTCAGCGTTGAATGCGTGGAAGGAGTCAGTCATCTTCACTCAGTCCCAATACTCAGACACAACGTCTTAAGTACTCTTATATTCAAACCAGCCACACTTTGTGGTTTTTAAGGGTCTCCTTTAAAATTCTCAATATAATCGTTTGTTTCATTTATTAATTTTTGCTCTATTCAGAATTAATTTTTTTCTTATTTTAAAACTCCTCTAAATTCTGTGCAACCAATCTTCAAGATCTTCCTTGTGCGGTACGTGTCAACAGTTCGTCCCGGCTCCCGTGATCAAAGGACTTCGTACACCCGTTCTACCGACCGCAGAAATGAGTCTTAGTGATTTTGTGCCAGGTTAATCTCCAACTTGGTGACACTGCTGTGACTGGTGTGGACACTCGGCCTCAAACAGCGAACCACGTGGTCTGTGTAGATGTGGACAGATTGGTGAGTTAATTTCCCACTTTTAACTAATTCTTTTGATAAAGTAACTCTTGTTTCTCCACCCTATATTTTGCTAGTGCATAAAATATTAGCTGGTGTTCCGGAAATCAATTTATATAAAACATTAATATTAAAAAATCAACCATTTAAAATTCGATTTTAAAAATCTTACTTTTCTCAGTTTGTTCAATTTTCTCACTCTCTTGTGTAGTATCTTGTTAACTAATTTCATCGTTTTAGTTGTCGCTTGTTAAGTTTTTAAATAATTATGTAATTTATTCAAATCCATCATCATTATCTTCATTATTGGTTTATACTGTGGATTTGATATTGGACTTTCACTGCAATTAAAACTATTTATTAATTAAATAGCAATTATCTATTATAGTAATATCTGTTAAGTTAATTCTGGATATTATTTATTCAAATCCTATTATTTTTTTTCTTTGAAATTAATTCAATTATAACTCGGCAACAGAGTACACACACAGAACTTGTGGACTGGCTCCCCATGATGACGCAGCAAGATGTTGGACTATATTGGCTCTCATTTTGATTTTAACTGCTGATTTTTTTGAAGTTGTTTTAAATATATTAGAGATTGGTCTAAGGTAACTCCCAGTGTTCATTATGTTTAAGTTTAACACCATCAAGCGTAATACTAAGTTTGTAGTTAGTCAGTCTATTATTTAAATGAAAACTGGCCATCTTCGTCTTTATAAAATTTTAATTAGCTTCCAGGTGCTAAAGTAGTCTTTCACACTGGTCTCACTTATAGGAAGTGAGGAACATAAGCCATCTACTTATGAAAAAATATTAGAACGTAATATATAATAATTATTTCCTTTCACAGCCAACTTGTTTGAAAAATGGTTATGGAGAGCACACAGAAAGTGAATGCCTGCTGAGATATGCAATAGGCAACACTTTGTAGGAAGTTGAAATCGTTCCTCTCTTCGATAGTGGCGCAGCGTTCAGTGACCATAAAACAACCTAACTACTCTGCAGACTCGATAAATATGGTTGCGTAGTAGAAGTAGTTAAGACTTGTTGCACAGATCACAAATTAGTGCTGAGGCTGATGTATTTCTTTCTACATCCACAACAAGCCTGCAGCAAGTTTGTAGGAACTAATTATTACCTCCCCTCGCTTGCTTTGCTCTGCCACCATGTGATCTTTTCTATATGATATCACTCATAGACTTAAGTGAACTAATGTGTCTATGGTATTTTTTAATTTATGAGAACACACAGTTTGTGTTGGTTTAGATTTTTCAAACAAATACAGTAAACTTCGCTTTATCTAGACCCAAATCATCTGAATACCGGATTATACAGGTTGGCTGAATAATGTAATTACTGTAATAAAATGTTACGTGATATGCCACCACAATTACACGTCATTGTCTTCATGATAAACTCAACACAACTGTGCTGCTTGCATAGTATCACAAATATTGCAGGTGCAGTGGACAATAAATTGCTCTACACTTTACTAAAGTGTATTACAAAATGGTTTTTTGGCGATCCACAAGGTGCGCTACTGTTGTTAATAAGTTATTTATTTATTTATTCATAAGACGCCGATCGTCAAGATATGGGCGAATATGGATTTCGAATGAATGTGATGAGTGTATATGAGCGAATGTAGTCATTGTTACAAACTAAGGCCGACTATTCCTTAGAAAGTGTCATTAATTAATAGCCCAATGACAAATGAACAGTCGGTGATTATCAGCTGATCCTTCTCAAAATGTATTGACTCTGATTGGGATCGAACTGAGAATCTTTAGCACATGAAGCTGGGATTGAACCAACTACGCTACCGACCAATTTACTATTTAAGCCTAGATTACAATAAATACAAATAAAATGTATTTGTTTAAAATTAATTATTATAATCTACACTGTTCAATGTTAACTTTTAAATTTAGTCTTATGATGATTCTATCACAAGTCTTCCACGAGTATCGTGTTCTTAGCTAGGTAATTACTGTACAATGTTTATTAATAGTTACTTGCTTGTACAGATTGCACAATTGGAATTCAATCTTTCTTGCCCTAATGCATAAAATGAATAATTTCCAGAATAAAATGTATTTATGGGAAAATTAGGCAATATTAACGTAAATCCTCAGGTGACTGACATTGCTGATAATATGAGCCAGAACTGGAACTTCTCGACATGTTTGTCGTGTGTACATTGCTTATTGCTTCATGCCTGGCGCTTCCATACCAACATTTAGGCCTATTTGATTTTACCCCGACTTTTTATCGGCACTTATAGTTATTCAGATCAGGATACCGTCACATTAATCCAGATAAAATAAAGTTTACTGTACTCTTTAAACATTAGTAAAACTAATTTTTGTTATAGCTTGTACTGTGAAATATTTTGTAACCAAACAAAAGGCTTATGATAAGAGTTATATGAATAAATATTGATCACTTGTAAAAAATCAAGTAAGTAAGAACATTTTTTAGAGAGTGCTATGTAACGCTATTTACAGACATCATTTTTAAAATGTAGTCCATACCCCTCACATTCCCCAGAGCTTCCTACATATTGAAAAATCCTGAAAAAGTGACTGGTCTTTGAGAATAATTAGTGATTGCCTCTAGCAGTTCTGAAGGCCTGAATCTTCATTAGGAATATATTATATAGCCTAATAAAGGGAATGAGTAAAATAAAGGTACCTATGCACATTCTTAGATTGTCAGGGAAGATAATTTCAAGCAGCTGAACACAATAAATAATTGGTTTTGGGGTACAATTATTATTTTAACGCATAAAAACAAACCATTTGAGTATTTGTCCCTTATAAACAGATTCATATTTGGATGTGAGTAGTAATTATTGTGAAAGTAAATGCCTCAAATAAAATCAAATGAAAAACTCCCTATTTTGTTGACAGAATATGTACAAAAAATTGCATGAAATAAGTCAGTTAATACAAAACTCAAATTAATCACTTAATCAGTCAAAAGTAACAAAAGAAAATATAGACCTTATATGCTTGTAAAATACAAACAATACACTAGCTTTGACTATCCCTTACATACTCTCGAACGTTGGAAAAGCTTTTGATTAAGGAAAAACTATTAGGTTTTTTTTAAAGTCAGCTTGTGGGACTAATTTTAGTTTCTAGCAGCTTATTGAAAATGTGTATATTGAGAAAACAGGATGATGAAGCTTGAGCAAATGCACAGAGTAGAAACTGATGCCATTTAGGCTGTTTTAGATACATACCAAGTTTTCATGGTAGGCCTGTTATGAATTGTGGCCTTAGTTCAATGTTTTAACATTTACAGTAGGAGTTTGATATAATCATTAACATTTTGGTAGATCTGATATAATCAAAAGTACATAAAATAGTATACAAAATTAAGGCTCATGTAGTTCGTAATAAATCATAAATTAGGCCTACCTGCTCAATAAAATTTTTTAGAATATTTTTAACATCATCCAGTCCTCCATTCTCCAAACGAAGTAAAGTAATTTTATCGATAACAATTACCATGATGAACAATAAAAATTAAAAATGGAAACACCACAGTAAAAGTACTAATATTCTGTTTGTTCTCGTTTATCAAATTAAATAATTGTGAAAACACTTTCTGAGACAAGAGGTAAAATGACAGCAGACGAAATTAGACTATCCAATAATAAATAAACACAAAACATCTGCGCAAAATCTTGCAATATGACATTTTTACCATAGAGTACAATACTGTACATAAGGTAAAATATTTTTCGACAAATATATAATATATATATATATATATGCAAATAAAAATAAGATTAATTTTAATTTAATACAAAATATAAATTTTAATTACCCTAGACAAAATAGAATGCCTAGTTTTAAATACATCTAAATATGCCACGGCCAACGAGATTGTTATAATATCCAACAATGATACCTATTGAGAAGAACTCATAAATTTGTCCAAGATTTAGACGTATCTAAGGGCGCTGGTCCCGATAGTATCACCACAGTGGTTTTGAAATGTGGATCTGCCATAGCTAGTGATGGAAAAAATCACGACCTGTGATCACAGCTCTGAACGAAACCGCTCACTAATCACTCCAGTGATCCGCTATGCACTCACTCTTGCCACTCTTTCAGCTCTTCTGCTCATCAGTTCAGAGCTGTATGAACAGTACAGCAGATCACACTATTCATTTTAACTTAAGATGTGTTTAAGTAAGATTTACTAATGTGTTTAAGTTCTGCTCCAAACATTTACTTAATTGAAGTAGTTGAAAGAGCACTACAATATATTTTAATAGTTGACAACCTATTTATTTTTTATTTATTCATAAGACTCCGATCATCAAGATATGGGCGAATTTGGATTTCGAATGAGTGTAGATGAGCGAATGTAGTCATTGTTCCAGAAGAAACTCAAACTTCTTCATTTCATTGATAATATAAATTTCATGAAATTAGTCAGTTTACATAACGAAAATGTTGTTAAAAATAAAATATTACTAACTAATTCTAAATCTATATACAATCTACAGATTACTGTCAGCATCTGCCTGACAATACTCCCGTACGCTATAGAAGGCCCCGTCCAGAAGATAGTCTCTAACTCTCCGTTCGAACGACCTGGCACAAGTGGCTCCCCTTATTGATGCAGGCAAAGCGTTATAGTTTATTTCCTGTGTATGTTGTGTCTCTTGAAAAATGATGTTCTGCGTTTCGGAATGGTAAGTGTACATTTATTTCGTAAAGTATGGCTATGGGTTGTTGTACTAAAGAAGGTTTGTACTTCTTAACAAATTTTATACACTGGAAAATATATAGAGAAAAATGTAAAAATACTATAATCCTTAAAAATCTGTTTACAGGATTGTCGATATTGCTTCTTAAAAACTGCCCTAATCGCTTTTTTTAGTCTAAAAAGAAGGTTGGTTTGAGCACTTTCACCTCCCCAGACTGCTACTCCATAGTTTAAATAGGAGAAAACCAGGTCATAATACGCAGTGAGAAGGAGGGACGTGTACAAAATAAGGCCGAATATTCCTTAGAAAGTGTCATTAATTAATAGCCAAATGACAGATGAATAGCCGGCGATTATCAGCTGATCCTTTTAAGAATGTATTGACTCTGATTGGGATCGAACTGAGAGCCTTTAGCACATGAAGCTGGAATTGAACCAACTACGCTACCGACCAATTTGTTTTCAATGCGGATGGTATGTGTTTTAAACTAGGCTTGAAATCAATACAAATAATGTGATATAAAATGATTATTTGAAGTATTAATATTCCTTCAGTTTAAATCTTGTTTAATGATATCATGAAAATCACCTCAAATACACAACCTAGAAGCGTCACGATTGCTGTATTAACCCGTAGGCCTCTAAGTGATTTGACGTTCAAATCACAGTTGGAGCGGAATTACTGTTTGAAATCACGGATCTTACATGCGAGCAGTAACGGTTATCACTGTTTACTTAAAAGGACTGGTAATCCCATCACTAGCCATCGCTCCTCACCTTTCTATATTTTTTAACCTACTCATGCATATTGACATTTTCTCTCAAGCGTTGAAGTTTGGCTTTCCAGTCCCAGTACATAAATCTGGTGAAATATCCAATGTTAAAAACTACAGACCAATAGTAACCCAGTCAGCAATCGCAAAAATATTCGAGTTTGGTTTTGGATGAGCTATCGTTTAGATTAAAAATGTTCCCAATTGGACTTCTTTGGGCATAATCTCAATAATTTTAAGACGCAAACTTTTTACTATGTTTCAAATTTGGTCATTTATCTTTTATTATTTTTGATGCACTTTGTAGTGCATGGTTTTTGTTATTACTTATGTATATAGAAGTGCGGTTGGTTGGTAGGACTGGTTGGTCTTATTGGATGCTAGAAATTAGTGCTCTACATTTTAAGTTTTAAATATAAATATTAACTGTTTTAATTTTCTTGGGACTATGTCGGTGCTTGAACCGAATCATGACGGACCGTTTGCATGTTTCGCTGTCTAAACTACTCAACTGTAAGTAGTTAATGTTGCACTGTAACTAACAACTGGGCAAGAGAATTCCGACAAACAGTGTTTAGGGTGTGTCGTAAAGCAGCAGTTTTGAGTACTGCGCATCGCTACTGAGTTGCTCTATCAGGGATACCACCCTTTCCGCTGGCAGCTGAATATCCCCGACTAACTGATGTGATGGTGTTGCACCTTGAACGTCTAGGCAATTAGACACGCTTGACAGCATTCTACGGCGCCTGCATACTCCACGCGGCACACTACTATCACACCTGAGCCTCCGGACTGCCGCTTCATTGTCACGGCTACCTACATTTGCGAGTTGGGTGTTTTGAACACTATTTGCATTGACTTTTCATCATGTATTGTATTGTTGAATTAGCCTATGTAAATAAATGTATTGTGTACATTAACACCTTGTTAGCAGTTGACTAGACTCAACAGCTTTGTCACAATTTCATTAGTTTGTTTTTATTTTAAATTACAATCATGGAATTTCCTGATTTTAACCTGCTTGAAGATTGTGATCTAGAAAATAAGATGGTTAAATTATCATCAGAATTAAACACTTTAGCTGTTAACAACCCTGAGGTTGATATTAATAATCTTACATATGAGTTTTCAGGCCTTATGCAAATTTTTGATGATTTTTTCGTAGAACGAAAAGCTATTATTGAAAAAAATATTGATCTGGATAGGGAATTAAATTTATTAATGGATCACTTTAATTCATCTAAGTCACTAATGAAAATTGAAATGGATAATTCTTTTAAAATCCAAGATGCTATTGTTGAAGAGAAAGAATCCCTTGCACGGGAACTGTTTAATGTGAAAGATTCTTTGCGTGATCTAAAAATTAAATATAATAATGCAATCTCTGAAAACAAAACAATGAAATCTATAGTTGCAGATTTGGATTCTTATGTTTCCAAAAGCTGTATGGACAAGGTTGTCAAAGAAAATAACGATCTAAAAGACAAGATCTCATCTAGCTATTTTAATATTGCTACACTTAAAGACCAGTTAAACAACCTTGTAGATAAGAACACTGATATGTCCTTTAAGCTTAACCAATACACTGTACAACTTAAGGAATTGCAGTCTAAATCCTGGAGTACTGATAGATGGTTAGACGACAACGTACTTAAGGCCTACTTTGATGGTTTTATGAATCACCCCTCTGCCATCACCAGCAAGGCATTATTCGTGGGGCCATCTATCAGTGAGTTCCTTAAGAACGGTCAGAAAGACGATATAGACAGTCAAATCAATGAATTAGATCTTAAGTACTATAACTATGTATTCTGTTGTGTATGTAACAGCAGCCAGCCGGACATAGAGGACAGTGCTACTCACTGGAGCCTTTTATTCCTTGACATGACAAATCAGTTTGCTTTCCATCTTGACTCCATATCAGGCTTAAATTCTAAATTCGCATGGCAACTGGCAAGCAACTTGAATCTTAGCAATAACCGTTGTTTTGAAGTGCCGTGTGTACAGCAAAATAATAGTTTTGAATGTGGTCTGAACGTGCTTATTAACTCGATGATTATACTAAATGGTTACTGCCAAGTAGAGCCTCGCTCTCGACAACCTTTCCCTGATTGGTTTTGTAGGTTTTCTGACAGCTCCAGTCGTATTGCTGAACCTCACTGTTCGTCAAAGGCTATTCAGGAACACATAGCAGTAAGTAGTCAGACCGCCAGCCGTTACGCAGTAGGGAAAAACCTATGTAGTATGGACAAGTTGTCGATAAAAGTAAAAATACCCCTAGAAAAAATAACTAGCACATCTTGGGAAACTGTTAAGCATAAAAGTAAGTCGAATAGTAAATGTGAATCTGAAAAGTCCAATGTACCCATCAGTAACAGGTTCTCTGTGTTGACAACCTTACCTGAAAGTGTAAGTGCTGCCGGAAATGCGGTATCTCGGATTACAGGTGTAACAGTTAAAAAACATAAAAACATCCCGCAAAAACAATCCAAACATGTTATAAATAGTAAGTCTATTTCTAATTTATCTACCAGTTCAAATCCATGGAAAGTGTGTAAAAATCCATCCCTTCCCGCCCAAAATCACCCTGCTAGTCACCCAAAGACAAGACCTAAAAATACCAACGCATCCTATGTACCTGACAATTCAGTCTCTCCATGTCAGTCTCAGTGTAAAAAATCTAAAGTAGTAATATTCGCTGATAGCCATGGACGCTTCCTGAACAATTTGCTCCAAAATAAACTTGGTGGAGAGTATGAAGTGGTTTCCTATATCAGGCCAGGTGCCCGAATAGGCCAGGTCCTGGATGGGCTACATCGAGAAGCTCTTAGTTTAAGTTCAACTGACTGTGTTATTATTATTGCTGGTACAAACAATATTGTGAACGGATGCTGTAATGGCATTGTTGAGGAGTTGAGCGGCGCTATTATTCCGGTTTCCGCGCCGAGGGTGCTGGTGGTGGAGTTGCCTCGTAGGCACGATGATGCTACACTGGATTCACTCGTAAGAAATGTTAATACTGAACTCCATGACCGGCTCTATCGGTGGGGGAATGTGGCTTGCGTGTCGATCGGCTCTTTGACACGAGGTCTATACACCAGACATGGTATGCATCTCAACATGCGCGGTAAAAAGCGTCTTGCTGTCGTGCTGTCGGATGCCATTTTTGGTGAGGTGTCCGTCCGGCAACCAATTAATGCTCCTCTTACACCTCAATACCCCTCCATCAGTTTTAATCCACCTTCTAATAATTTTCTTAAGCGGGCCAGAGTGGCCTTCGGCAAGAAGGTAAATAAACCAAAATGCAAAACTTTTTATAACAAACATTTTTTAGCTCAACCCCACAATTTATTAGAGATACCCTGGAGGAATTACCTCAGCAAGAGTCTGGACGCCCCGCGAACTGCCTTAAACTAGCTCACCAAAATATTAGGGGTCTGGCATCGAAGATAGAGCAGTTGAATTCGTTTATTTATGTAGAGAACCCAGATATTATTTGCTTGTCAGAACACTCACTAAAATCCCCAGAAGTTGAAAACATCATATTGGAGGGTTATGTATATGTAACAGCCTATTGCAGGCCATCGCTTAACATGGGGGGAGTGGGAATCTGGTGTAAAGCTGAAGTAACTTCCGAAGTGATAGATGTGACAGAATTTTGTATCGAAGGCTACTGTGAGCTTGCTGCGGCATTACTGCAGTCAAGACAGGGTAAGAAGCTGCTGCTGGTGGTGGGTTATAGGCCACCTACAAACCAGCATGATATATTTTTTGAAACACTGTCAAATTGCCTTGAAAGGAATATGAGGAAGAACTGTACGACCATTGTGGTGGGGGATTTTAACATTGATTTGGCAAGGGACTCGTTTTTAAGACATAGATTTGTTACCACTATGGCCAGTTTTGGTTTACAGAACCTAGTCACCTCGTACACTAGAGAGAGGTTACAGTCTCGAACTCTAATAGACCATATATTCTCTGACGATATTTCAATAAAGACTGAAGTGGTAGTGTCAGCGTTGTCAGACCACCATGCACAGACAGCTGACATCCCCCATCAACCAGTTACGAAGCCTTTACGATTGAAATCCAGATATGGTAGAATTTTCTCTAAAGAAAACAAGCAGCTTTTCAGAAATTTGCTTAATAAAGATGAGTGGAACGATATGTATAAACCAGCTGATTTCAATGATAAGTTTGATGCATTTTATGCCCAGTTAAAGCAACACTTTGAAGTATCGTTCCCAAAAAAGCTGCTTAAGATCAAAGATATGAAATCTCATAGAATTAAACTAAGCAAAGAAATATTTGAGCTAAAAGAGAAGGTGACTGATCTGTATATAACAACGAAAGATCTCCCTTCTGATAACTTTATGAGGCAGTATTATCTTAGAACAAAAAACAAGTACAGGAAAGCAATACATCAGGCCAAGGCTGAGAATATAAAAAAAAGAATTGAAAGGTCAGATCAGAAATCGAAAGCTATATGGGGTATAATAAATGAAAATAAAGCACCGTCGAAGAAAACAAATTCAATATCAGAGTTTTGCATTGAAAAAGATGATGGTGAGCTAGTTTACGACCCTGGTGACATTGCTAACATACTCAGCAGTTTTTTCAATAATGTTGGAGAAGGTGAGAAAACATCTCAGATATGTTCACCACACAGGATAATCCAGAATGGCACGTCAATAAGCAGAGAATCCCTTTTTTTATTACCAACGTCAGAGGAAGAAGTAAGCTGTGCAATAAAATCATTAAAAAGTAAGAAATCAGCTGGTAATGACGAAATACCTGACATTTTGATAAAAGAAATGAACGAGTGTCTAGCTGGCCCTATAAGTTACTTGATAAACGAGTCTTTTGTAAGTGGTCTGTTTCCTGACGCACTGAAGCTTGCCATTGTAAAACCTATCTTGAAGAAAGGCAACAAGTTTAAGTGTGATAACTACAGGCCAGTTTCCATTCTCCCCACCATATCGAAAATCTTTGAAAAAATAACTCTAAACAGATTGAGTAGTTTTTTAGAGAAACACAGCATTCTATGTGAAAACCAATTTGGCTTTGTGAAGACAAAATCAACGACCAATGCTATATTCTCTCTACTACATAATGTAGTTAGAGGATTGGATAGGAAAAACCACTGTGCTGGCCTATTTTTTGATTTAAGCAAGGCCTTCGATACAGTCAACCATACCTTGTTGTTAAATAAAATGGTTCACATCGGAATACGAGGCCATGCTCTAGAATGGTTTTCGTCTTATCTTCAGGGTCGGAGGCAGTTCGTGGAAATATCCGCAGTGAACACCGCGGGTTTTCAACTGCGTCACTCCTCTGCTGTGACCACAGTAACTAGTGGCGTCCCCCAGGGGTCTATACTCGGCCCAATTCTGTTTTTAATTTTTATTAACAATCTTCCAACGACAGTAAAAACTGCCCAAGTTTGCCTTTTTGCTGATGACACTTCCCTCTCACTGTCCGCTCCTTCTCGAGAACAATTGGAAATCAATGCTCTTCTAGAATCTAATAACCTCCTTCAATGGTTTGAGGATCATTCACTTAAAGTCAATTCATTAAAATCACATCTCATTAAATTTCACCTAAGTCAAAATTCGTCTGATTTTGACTCTGGGTTCAGTGTTTTCCTTGGAGACACAGAACTAGAATCATCGGAGACTGTGAGATTCCTGGGTCTAACTATAGACGATAAATTGAGTTTTTATCCACATATTATGAATGTATCCAATAAAATGAGCACTGGAATCTTCATATTGAGGAATCTGGCAGGGACGGTGGGCCCTGAGGTCCTTCTCACTGCCTACTACGGATTGCTGTATCCACATCTTGTGTATGCAGTTCCCGTGTGGGGTGGGGAGTCTCGGGGGACGCTATTCTTGTTTAGATTGCAAAAAAAAGCAATAAGGGTGATATTTTCATTAAAAAGGCGTGACTCTTGCCGTGAATACTTCCGAACGTTTAACATTCTTACCTTCCCTTCAATTTTTATTCTAGAAACCCTGAGCTTTGTTAAACAAAATTTCCACCATTTTTCAACAGCTTCTAATCATATTTACAACCTCCGCAATAACCACATGATTAACATTCCGTCTCATTCTACTTCTTTTTTTAAACGTAACCTTCTATACAATGGAGTAAAACTCTTCAATAGCTTGCCAATTGCACTGAGGATGGAGTCCGATAGCACTAAGTTCCGGCGTCAGATAAAAACATACCTCATTGATAAATGCCATTACAGCGTCAAGGAATATGTGGCTGGCGGTCATGTAGAATAGTTCCGACATTCTTCATTAAGGTAAATAAGTTTTATGTATTTTTAGTTTTCTTATTTGTAAATATTTTAAAATACAAACATTGTGTATAGTTAATACTGACTTTGTAAAATTATTTAGATATATATACTCAATGTATAATATTGACTTGGCAAATGCAAGATATATTGTCAATTGTGCCCAATAAATGATTGATTGATTGATTGATTGATATATATTATTAATATATTGTATATTTATATTTATGGTAACATTGTATATTTTTTATTATTACTGTATATTTATTTATCATATTGTTGTATTATTTACTTACTTAGGCATATATTTAATAGGTAGCCATCTAGATATTAATTGCGGGTAAATCAATAAATTAAATGTATTGAAAAGGCAACAACGCAAGTTTACTGCCTAATTTTGAGGTGGCAAGGCTTAAATGCTGTTCGCAGATACAGGGATAGAAGTTTTTGATCAGCTGTTAGGTGGCTTAAAAAAGAGAACTTAATTTTAGAAGCAGAAGTCAAAATGTCAAAAACATTGTACTTTTATAGATCTATTAGAGAGATAAAAAGTTATCTAGAACCAGAATGTCAAGTTATAAGCTGCTAAATAATAAAACATAAGTTCAAAGTTGTTTCTAATTAGCTCGTTCACGAAAATGATGAGAAGCTGCTTGGCAAGGGAAACGGCGAGTAAGCTAAGCTATTTAAATTTAGAGGTATGTTACAACATTTAATGTTATTATGATAAAATTACTATTTCAATAACAATTTCACTACATACATGAACTGTTGCTGCAAATGCATGATAATTTTTAATTAAATTAAAACGCAGTTTGTTATTGTATTCATCTAGATTGGTTCACCAGGGCTTAAACCCTAGCTTTGAAATTGCTGTAATTTAGTTGATTAAAAATCTAGTATTAATATAGTGGTATTTATGCAGTTTCTTGCCAACAAATAAATTTGGAACATTTTGCTTGAAATGGGTCAAGAATTGGCTGTATTTTCACAAGATATGCTTTTAATTCCGTGGAAATAACGTAGTTTACTGAAAAAAAAACCAATGTCACAACTTTTAGTATTTTTGTCATATTTCAGTTAATTTAAATGTTATTTGTCACCTTTTTTTATTTTGATTAGTTTTTGCGCTGAATACAAATTTGAAAACTATTTTATTACAACTATTTCTTGAGATATAACAGAAAAACTACTATCTCAGCGAATCACGATTAGTGGCAATTATGCGATCATTATATACAACAACTATTAATCACAAAAACCGAATTCACCTATATTCTCGCTGGGGTGACGGCCGGCAAGTCGTCATGGAGGCAAAACACTAGAATTTAACGCAAATTACGAATTTTTGTTGAGAAAGTAGACAATTAGGATAAGTTAGGTTATGTCAGTAAAAAATGCATTTTTCAGACTGAAAAAAATAATTTGACTACAAAACCAGTTATATATTTGTGTTCAGCAGAAAAAAATACGAGAAATAAAAAAAGTTGTCGAAAAATAAAGATTTTCAGAAAAGTTAGTTTTCACTTTCAGATAAAAACTAGTTTTTTTCGGTAAAAAACAAGTTTTCCGCGGATGAAATCAAGCTCCTCAAGAGATACAAGCTCATATTTCACAACTTTATCAACAAGAAATTGTATTTTCAGAGGTGGCAAGAAAGAGCATAATTACCAATATAGTTTTTTCTGATGATTAGGTATAGGAATATATTGATATGAAGACAGGTTATTATACATGTATAGTCAGCTCCTGGCATAACTGGAGAACATCACTTCCTTTAAAATAGTGTTTCATTACATAACATAATTATTTTTAAGCCTGTTTACACATTAGGTCCTAAATCTTGTACAATGACTGTTGAATAAGAATAATAGTTTTCAATGTACAGTTAACACATTAAGTGCCATGTCATTCCGATTGGCACAGCAATCAAAGCTAAAAAAGGTGTAAAAAATCAATAAATACAACACAAGTCAGCTTACAAGTATTCAACGATTTATGTACTTGTAAATTAAAGGAAAAACTGTAAACAAACAACAACTAAAATACAGATAAAACTAAGAAAAAATAACAACAACAAAAAAATAGTTTGCCATTTGAATGTACAATGATTAATTAATTGCAAAACTTTAAATACAAAATAATGTTTTATTTGTAAGAGACCTTGAATTTTATATGTAGCATGACATAACTTAGTTTCATGTTCAAAAAATACTATACCTAACCCCATTTTCATAGTAAAAAATGGGTTTTCGTCTGCAATTTAAAAACTACCAAAGATGTGATAATACTGTAGATAAAATTGTTTTTATTTTTAAAGTTTTTTAATATGACGTGCTACATGACATAGGGTCTATTTAAACATTTTTAATTAGAGTAATTTTTCTTAATCAAAATTGTAATGATTTTTGCAATTTTGAAGATGGGGAGATAAGTGCCCAATAGTATTGTTAATTGAAAGCACATTTCAGTGGTAGTATTGGATAAAAATTTACATAAATACTTGTAATGTACTTAAGAGTTACTGTAACATCAACTTAAATAAAACAAAATTGTTTGTATTTTGGGCCATCCTGATCCTAAGGGTTAGGATAGACTAATATGAAAATTTGTATTTAAAAATAACAAGGCTTTAAAAACCTTAAAAATAAGGTTTTTAATCAATCCACCATTTATAAAACTTCAGAAGGTGATTACAAGAAATGGTTTAAACTAACTAATCTGATATAAATATGCGTAACGTTAAAGCAAAATTTGTTATTTTGTAAGCATTAGTAAACCAAACATGATTATGGTTGTTGAGTTTACAATAATTCCTATTGGCAAATTACGTTAGCCAATTAATTAATGCATGGTGATTGACTGAGCCTCTTCTTGTGTGGGAATTTGTAGATTTCAATATATATCTTGAATTTGTAATTGAATTGCATTCGCTACAAATTGGTGTAAGCAATTGGAAATTAATAAACGGTGGCAGACGACATATTGTCAAGCGTTATTTACGAAAAGAACATCAAACATCACAAGCGATGCGTTACTCTATGGTGCATTAGGGAACTACTAAATCAGATTTTTTATTATAGTCTTTGCGGCGCTACTTTATTTACAAAACAAAATAAATGCTAAAAAATTTCTAATCACATATTCATGTTCAGTGTTTAATCTACTTTATAACAGTACCAAAGGTTTTTAATTTTCATTCTACATGTTAATATGTATGTGAGTTACAACTAAAAAACACAGTTTTTCACACATCTTTTTAAAACTAGTGACTGAACTGTCATTAAAAAAATTTCATGATGAAATAATAAATCGTTACTACGTTATTGATTTTTTTCGTAGGTGTTGTTATTTTTGCACTGAAACGGTTTTTCAAAATCTGGTTTGTTTCTATCAATTCTATTTCTCACTAACAAATTGGAGATCACGTTGTCAATGCTAATAGAACTTAAACAAAATTTAAATTGCGAAAATAATTTTAAATGTTTTGGATGTGGATCGGGATGCCTGTTATCAGGCGATGGACAGTCTGTTTCTGACAACAATCTTTTCCAGAATAATTGATTATTTTGTTGAGCAATTTTTCAAGCAACCGCAACACTTTAAATTGAAATGTATATTTGAAAGAAATCGATTAACAACAAAAATAATTGTAACTTGGAACGATACACTCAAACAAGGACTGCTTAGTTCAATACTGATAAAGGCTATCTGGTAATACAGGTTCAGTTATTAATGAACGAATGTACAAAAATGGATATCTGTAATCGATATCATAAGAAGCAATTTTGCACTTTTGTACCTAAAACAATTTAAAATAGGTTTGACGCTCGACAAAAATGGATCCACTACAAACAGACCTTACAGCTTGAAACTGTAAATAAAAATATTTCGAAGGTTTATTATGGCCGTTCTTATAGTGTATTGATTTTAGTCAGTAGTTCTCTTAATTTCAGTGAAAAAATTATTTCTGTAATATTAAGGAAATGCAAGGAGTCTGGAAAAAAATTAATAACGTAGTAACGGTTAATTATTTCAATGTGAAATTTCAGTATATTACACCTAATAGCACTAGTTACAATAGGTGAACAAGAAAATAAATAATCTCAATTTTTTTAAAAATGACAATTCAAAATCACTAGTTTCAAAAAAAGTTGAGTGAAACCCCATATTTTGTTAGTTGTAACTCGTATAAGATTTAACATGTAAAATAAAAATTAAAAACATTTGGTACTGTTATAAAGTAGATTAAACACTGAACTTGAATATGTGATTAGATATTTTTTAGCATTTGTGCCGCAGTCAGGGGTCTAAATAAAAAATCTGATAATATCAGCTGCCTTTTCAGCCAGTAGTGGGGGGGAGCAAATTTTCTGTAAGGTTTCATGTCAATTTGAGAATAACAGTAACAGTCAATAGTAGTGTGGTATATGTTTGCCTACGAGGTTCCAACAATCCTACGGCATGAATTTGGGCAGCGTGAGTAAACACTCGAACTTTAGATCAGCCACGATCTGAACCACAAACCTAACCTTATATTTTCACCATATGATATTTTAAAATTACTTTCTCCTACTTTGGATTATGATATTTTGTTAGTCTCCTAGTTTAATATTGAACTTTTTTAATAATAAGGCGCTCCTTTTTCCTGGCGCCTTGCGGCCGCGTAATTTGCTTACCCCTTAAACTCTCATTAATGTTAATTTTGTTCATCACAGTAAATTTTGCCAGTGAATGGTGTACCAAGACACTTGGCATGTTATGTTGTTACTCGTGTTATATTTTTTGCCTTTTTTCTGTTGTTTGTTGATGCTATTTTACATGTCCTTCTCAGGTGTCTATATTTTTCCAACTCCAAAATACTTGTTTGATTCCTTGTGGTAGTAATGTCCTGTTTGTTTCACTGGAGGAAGTAGACCAATTTGGAAGCTCCATTAGGTTAATGCATATGTCTTCCTTGATATCAGTTACGGACAACCAAAATACAACCTTATGAAGCGCGGGAAACCTGTATTATTAGTCATTGAAGCAGAAAAAAGAGAATTTCTTAGTTGGCCGTTCGGCCCGACATGTCATTTTACAGTACATTTTTGTTAATGTAGAATTACATGCCGGGCCGATCGGCCGACATATCACACATATATAAATAAGAAAGTAATGTTAGATATTTGATCCAGTATCCATTTTATGTGCATACCAAAAATCAAATAAACACGATGACAAATAAAGGTTGGCACTATAAGGTATGTGGCCCCGATACTGCCTTGGCACTTAACGTGTTAATAAATTAGCTTTATTAAATCTCATGAGGAATATAACAATAAAGATAAGGTAATTAATCTTAACTTAACCTTCCGGGACGCGCGCTGTTGTACAAAGTATAACAGTTGTCGTATTTTTATATTTACCGGTTTAATTTTTACCTGGAATGCCGATAACCGCGATCTATTCCTAGGCACCTCCCTCCCCTACTCCGTTACTGCCTCGCATATTGTTCTGGTCAAGGTCGCCTTTGTCAGGTGGAATTTAGTCCAGTCGCGTCAGAGTTGTTGTACTTTGTCCAACGCACGCATCCTCGAGTAGTGTCTTATTAGTGTAGTTAACATTGTTCAAACTGCGTAAATAATAGTGTTGTGTGTTTTTTTATTGTTATATTACTATTGTGTATATTAGTGTTGTATATTTAGTTATTTTGTAGCATTTAAATAGTGATAACTTTGTTTATTTTGTTTTTATTCTGTATATACTGTTAGGAATTGCCATTACTATGTGTGATGTACTGAGAACGAGTGAAATTGATCATATTCTGCAAAATAGTTCTGAAGATGATGATATAGATGGGTTTGTGACAGATTGTAGTGGTGAACAAATTGAACATAATCATATTTCGGATGACAGTGAACTTGAGTTAAATGATGAAAGTGACTCAGAAATCTGTGATGATGCCGAGTTTGTTCTGGGTAAAGATGGTGAGACAATATGGTGTTTATCCGACATTCTTGCTTCTAGCAAAACAAGAAGAACAAACATCGTGAAAAAACTTCCAGGACCAAAACCACGTGCGAGGAATGTGAGTAATGAGACTGATGCATTTTTATCTGTGATAAGTCTTAAAATGATAGATGAAATTTTAGATTGTACTAATAAACATATACTTACTATCTCACGTGAATTTGCTAGGGAACGAGATTGCTTACAGTCTAACAGACCTGAGATTATGGTATTATTTGGAGTTTTGTATCTGATTGGTACTAGAAAGAGTGGTCATGCAAACGTTAGAGAACTATGGGCTAAGGATGGGACAGGAATACCAATTATACGAGCAGCTATGAGTTACAAACGTTTTTTATTTTTACTAAATTGTATGAGGTTTGACGATAAAACCACAAGAGATGACCGCAAGAAATTTGACAAACTAGCTCCCATTAGATCTGTTGTTGATTTGTTTGTAAAAAACTGCATTGATAATTACAGTACATCTGAATTTGTAACAATATATGAGATGCTGCATCGTTTCAGAGGTAGGTGTTCATTTGTCCAGTATATACTTAACAAACCGGCCAAGTACGGCTTGAAAATGTTTGCTGTTGATGAAGGAACATTTGGAGTTGAGAGCTACTATTAGGTCACTCCCTGTTGACATTACTACATTTTTGACAAGATACAGAACCGCTGATATAGAAGAGGAAGTTGCCGAACGGCATGCCAGAAAGAAGGGAACATGCTGGATGTGTGGTAGAAAAAAAAACTCGTCTACAACAATTAAATGTGACACATGTGCACGATTTGTTTGTAAAACCCACTCCGAGAAGAAACTCATCTGTAAACACTGCAATCAAGGTAGGAGTGATGATAACAGTGACGAGTAAAGGAAAAGAAAAGCTACAGACTTAAAAAAATATTAAAAAATTCCTCATTTTGTATGTGACGACAATTTTTTATTGATATTTTTTTACTTTCATTATAATTCTTATTATTATTGTTTAATTTAGTTACTAATAAATTGATATGTAATAATACATTTTTATTTATTTATAACCCTATAAATTATTGTATTAGTAACAAATCAACTTAAAATAATACTAATATATACATATAAAGGTCAGTTACAGTATTACCGTATTTATAACTATTTCGGAATGAGAGCCCAAAAAAACATATGTTGTACAAAGTACAACACGCACGTCCTCGTGTGCCATAAACGGGTGCGCGTCCCAGAAGGTTAAGTAGTACATTTAACATCCTGGTAAACATACAGTTTTATCCACCTCAAAAGAATCATATTCGCCTTAAAATACAAAGTTGTGTATGAGTTGCATTGAGAGGTTCAAAGTTGTGTTGGCGATTCATATCTAAGAATCTATAATTTACTGTTTCAAAGTGGTTTAAAATGAGGTCTAGAGTTAAATTATCAGAAATAACAATTTCATCGCCTAGAAAACTCATTTTTCACCAGAAAACTCATTTTTCACCAGAAAACTCAATATTTAACCCTCCGAGCGTTTGGACATTACAGGTTTGGACATTTTACGAGCATTTCTTAAAATATTTATAAAAAACGTAAAAATATTACCAAAGCATGACATATTATGTATCCCTGTAATCAGAAAACAATGTACTATATAATAACATGAAAAGAAAAAAATCTTAACTTGATTAAAAAAATTTTTATATGACCATGTACACATATTTTTGTCATCACAAATTAGTTCATAAAGTTTGGATTACCCGCATAAAAGTTCCAGTCAGCGAAGAAACAATTCCAAAATATACAAACTGTAGGAAATATTATGTACTACACCAAATAAAAAAGTACTCACTTATTGCAATAAATAAAAATTTATAATACTAAATCTTAAGATGTACACTACACTTTTTTACCATCTATCAGAATTATCCGTCTTGGTTTTATGGAAAGTCTGGTAAATTTTCTATGCCACTACTATCACTGTCAGTAATGGGATCACCTAACATATCTCTTATATCGTCAGATCTAAGATTATCCGATACTATTATTTATTTTTAAAAATTGATAAAAATTAGGATAAGTAACCATAACAACAACACAACGTTTATAACTGACTGATGGCAATTGAGCCATTCAATGACAGCATAATGTTCGTTAGCTGTTCCATTCCTTTCCACTGACTGTATAAACTTAAGGCATCAAAATAAACTGTAAAGTCTGCTTGTAATTAAAAAAAAAAAAAATGAGGTCGATACTGCATTTCATTATCGAATTACAAGCATTTAACGGCAACACTATAAAAAGCTCAATGCATCGACCTTTATCACTGGGATGGTTAATGAAAATTATAAATACAAGTTAAAAAACATTATTGTTGAAACAAACATTTTTATTCAATTATTTTTCTACATTGAACAAGAATTGTAATTTGCTTTGCAAATTTGCGATTTTCACCCACAAAAAAACACTTTTTACAATTATCTAACCTGAGATAACCAAACATATCCTTCACTAAAATTCAAGATTCGATTTTAATTTTACATGATTACTTCGATTTAAAGTTTGAATCGTAGTTTAGGGACACTGTATACTTATTTCTTATATCTCTTATATAATTTAATTGTTATATAAGATTAATATAATTTAATTGTTAAATGTTTTCAATAAATATAGAAGACTCTTAACCAGTCACCTCGGGACTGGGATCCTGGCCATATAAGGATTTCCAAGAGATGCTCAAAAACTGTATGATACAGTTTATCAAATGCTAAATTTATTTACTTTTCAACTGCTTACAAAAGAAGTGCGGCATGGATGCCTCTCTACACATCAGTCACGTGCAGTTTGGGGAAATAATGTGAGATGATAAAATATTCAACAGCTTATATATTAACTTTGTAATTTTGAATCATTTGTTCTAAATGCATCTTTACTCTCAATTAATTTAAAATGTTTGTTATCCCGTGATTTGCTATTTAAAGTATTTCCAAAAATAATCTTAGTTTGCTTTGTATACTATATTACAATTATATTACGTAAATTTATTAAAATACTTTCTTGAAACTATACATATTTGTTTCGGGAAGGTGGCAGCTGTATGGACAGAATACTTAGTCGCATATTCTTAGATCTGACAAGAGATGTGTTAGGTGATCCCATTACTGACAGTGATAGTAGTGGCATAGATTTAACAGGCTTTACATACTACCAAGATGGATAATTCTGAATAGATGGTTATAAAAATATTTAGCCGCAGCCGATAAAAATACTATTATTGGAAATAATAACACAACACAATGAATATTATATATTTAGTTTAACAAGTATTTAAAGACGATTCTAGAATTCTAGTCTAATTATTTGAAGAGAAAAGCAGTAAGTGTTATTGTAAGTACAGTAGTAACAAAATAACTAACATAATATTATTGTGTTTAAAATTGTTAAGGCGCAGTTTTTGTTATCAATAAGACTTATTTGTTGGATCTGTAGAAAGTTTAAATGTTGTTGCTTTGTTAAAGCAGTGTGAAATAGAATTAGCTTAGTCAAAATAAGTAAGAAAATTAATATGCATTCAGTAAATGCTTTTATTTAATAATCTCAGTTTTATGTGTAAGTTTTAGTCGTTAATTTTTAATGATTTGATAAATGTTCTATCTTCTTTTAAAAATGACTATTGAACTGTTAATAAGACAGTTTTTAAGTATACATTTAAAATATTTATAATGTTATGAAAACTGAAATTATTAGCTTGTATTTACACATTTAATTTTTAATTGTCCAGTGTGTCCGTTGTAAGACAACTCTGAGTGAAAAAGTTCTTAAACATATTGCAAATGGCCCTGGCTTGGAAAAATTTATCTCTGAGCCCTCCAGTTCTGGAGAAGTAGACTGGAGTAATTATGAAGGCAAATTACGAAGAGAAAAAGGCGAAGATCAACGCCTTCGTTTACCTCCATGGCTGAAAACACAAATACCTACAGGTATAAAAGGTTTAACTATAACACGATTTTTAAAATTTTAACAAATTAGTTACAGTCCTCTAGACATAAACTTAACTACATACTGCTTGATTTAAAGAATCATTAACAGATGCTTTATTGGCCCAGCTTTCGAACACAAGAAGCTCTCTTTTACAATTTCTTCTTTGAGTTCTTTACTAGAGACATTATTTAAAGCACAGTATTTTAAAAATTAAATTTAAAAGTTCTCAATATTCCAGTAAATTTATTTATTTTTGCTTTATTTTAGGAACGTATTAGGAACGTAAAGAAAAATCTTTTACAAATATAAGATATGTATCAGCCAACGTTATTTTAGTTCTGATAGTTGGTATGACCTACCTATATGCTTTAAAGAGGCTGTAAGAAATCAATCCATTTTCTATAGATCATATAGTAGTCAATGAAAACAAGGAATCAGACAGAATTATGAAAGTTGAGAGCTCTTTAACCCTTTGCAGGCGAGAGACCTTTGTATGTGCGTCATCAAGGATAGTGGACTGGAGGCCAAAGACGCCCTGCGTCATAGATCTTTGTTTAACACAAACTGCAATTCTTATTGATGTCGCTAGAAAGCATTTGATTGCAGTCACTTGGTTATGTTATTTGTATCATAGTAGTTATTTGTATCAGAGTTGTATCAACTCTGGCAGATAGCGCTCACAAGTGTGACACCGTGAAACAGTTGGGTCTATCGCTCGCTCATTAGAGGTGATAATTTATGTTCATTAAGTTTATTAGTATTATAAGTATTTGTATCGAAGAATATGTATTATAGATGAATAGGTAACTATACGTGTCTTTTTTTAAAAGTAATGCAGTTAACGATATCAGAATGTTAACTGTCCTTGCGTGATAACCCGTTCACCGGACTGGCTGGCGCACAAATATTGACCGCTAGGTCCAGTTTGCTTTGAGTTTTCTCCGTCCTCAATGGGTTAAAGCTTGATAAACTCTCTGAAACAAGATTTCTAGTAACAATCAGACTCAATGTCTAGACATGACCAGATTGGACCTAATAGTTCTTCTTATTGAGGTTTTGACCAAGGGGATTCGTGTTACAGAAATTTAATTCATGGTCTTCAGGTGTTTGCTTTTGATTTTTGTGTTGTAAAGGTTTAAATTTAAAAAAAAATCAAATAAAACTTGTACTGTTGAGATTGTTTGTCTAACCTCAATGTACCAGGTTGGATCATTCCTGATATACGTAAAAGTACATGTTATAGGAGGTTGAGGGATTTAAGGAAAAAACTGTGCTATTGATTTTGTAGTATTGAGGTCCATGCTATCAAGATTTAACTGTATCATAGAAAAGTTATTTAGGCCTATTATAAGCTAAACTACCATAAATAAAGTTAGCCCATATAAGTTAATAGTATTTTTGGAAAAAAAGAAGGACAAGCGATTCCAATATGCATTTTTATCCTTTGCAAAAATTTAGATTTATATATTTGAAAATTATGTTTTTAATTTTAAATTTTACATAATATTTATCTTATATCAATTACATAGAATATTTCTTATTTCTCCATGTTGTTTAGAAGATACAAAACCAACAATTTCTCAAACAGCAGACAGGAGTTATTGTAATAAGATAAATCCATAATTAAACATGCATTAATATGCTCTGACCATTTTCCTTTAACAAAGCTGAGTATTTTTACTATGAAACTGTTTTGCTTTTACATGTTTTTGTATTATATTTAGGATCAAACTTTGCTCGTTTGAAGAAAGAACTAAGGTCTCTTAATCTTCATACAGTATGCGAGGAAGCTAGATGCCCCAATATTGGGGAATGTTGGGGTGGGGGTACTCATGGAACCGCTACAGCTACAATCATGGTAATCAAAATATTTCTCACCTTCAATACTTTTATAAGCTTTAGTCATAGATTAAAAGCTATATTAGTCTAAGATAGTTCAATATAAGAAAACAAGGACTTGTTTTGTGTGAGCAATTTAAATATTTACTGAACTGATTTCGCTCTTTAGGGACTCAAAGACTAAACTATTTACATTTAGTTGTGTGCTGTCAGATGATGCTATCAAATTATTATAATTACTTCCAGTAAGACAATTTTCAAGAATGATGTATATTAAATGCGTTTATGTACAACAGAGAATAAAGTTATAGATGTCCACATTGTGTGGGGCTGACTTGTCTCAGGAGCAGTTTCCAGACAATGAGACTCATCAGCCTGTGAGAGAAATATTGTAGAGTTCACATTTAATGATACTTAATTTAATATTGTCAATTAGTTACTAACACAATATATATACTTTTCTGCTTTCGAGGTTCAGTTTTTCACTGTCAAAACTGAAACATTCTCTTAATCATTAAGCATTCAGTAAACTAAGTAAATGTTATCCTTTGATGTCGTTTTTGCAAAGCAAATCTTTTAAAAGTGTAATAAATGAAATATCTTTTTAAAATTGAAAATGTATACGTTTCAAAATTTCATTAAATCTTGAACAACAAAATTTCTTTGAAGCTTGAAAATGTCCAGTTGAAAAAATAAACGAGTGTCATATAAATTAATAGCATTTTTTTACATTAACACTCATTTTAACTCAAATTTGCAGGCACATTGTGATAATTTAAAGCTTCTAAAATCCTGGTTTGGTCCTTAAAAAAAGTTCCCAAAGTATTTTTAAGTTAATTTCTCAGTTAAACGAATATTGGTATGCAGCAATTTTAAATTAAGTTTACCATATCATTATGTTATTTATTTTAGGAATTTGGAAAATGTTACGCACCTGAAACTACCCCAATTTATTTGAAATGTACAATTAGTCTTCCTCTGGATCTTATCCCCTCAACCATCAGTAACTCCATCTTCATAGGAATTCTCTCCTCTTGCATTTTTCTTACCTGTCCATACCATCTTACTCTTGCTTTTTCCATTCTTTCTCTATAAACTGTCTTCCACTACCCCTCCTCTGATCTCTTCATTTCTAACTCTGTCCCACCTTGTAGTCCTTAAAAATCTCATTTCTCCAGCTTGTATTTTACTTCACTCACTTCCTGTATATTCCACGTTTCCACCCCATACGTAACTATTGGCCTGTAATATGTCTTATACATGGTCATTTTTTCTTTCAGTGGTATCTCCTTATCCCACAAAAGATGCTTCACGTTTTGGTAATATCCTACTGAAAATTTAATGACTGATGTACTAATACAGAATATTTACTGTATAAATTATAATAATCATGACAGAATCTCTCATAATATGTTGTGCAGTTGTTGGGTGACCAGTGTACAAGAGGCTGCAGGTTCTGTTCTGTAAAGACATCCCGCACTCCCCCTCCCCCTGACCCCCATGAACCCGTGCACACAGCCACTGCCATAGCCAAGTGGGGCCTTGACTATGTTGTTCTCACTTCTGTCGACAGAGATGGTAGATTATTAACTTTCTATCAAACATGTTTTAACTATATTTTATTATTAATCTGATATAGTTTTCAAATATCTCACTAGCGATACCGCATTAGTAATAGTACTGTGATGTTTAGGTCCATGCCCCATAGACTAAGACCTGTGCGGGAAACTAATCAGACAAATTAAGAGGGAGAACCAGTACAGTACAAGGTGAATATTACTGATAAAAACTAACAGTCAAGGGAAGGATTTGAACCTGCGCTATCTATAACCCAGGCACAAAGTCCTGACGCCTTAGATCGCTCAGCCACTAGTTCTCCCAAGTATTAGTTTATTCAGTACAAGTGAACGTGACACAACACAAATATATTTCAATATAAGCACAAAATACACAAATATTATGGTGATTGATTTCGGTGAACCACGCTCACCTTCCTCAAACTAGAGAGATTAACAAAAAACTGGAAAAATGGTGTTCAACAACTCTATTTATAGGCCTACAACCATGTGACCCTATTGACTGGAATCGTCAAAATGGCGACTGCAGTAATATTATTGGTTAATTCCTATTAGCTGTTACTTCTGTTCTTTTAATTGCTGAAAATATATTATTAAAAACTATTTCAGAATCAAAATTAACTTGTTCATTCAGTAGTTTATCACGATCTTTACATTTTCCTTCAAAAATAAATAACTTTCCAAGCATTCAAAATCCTACCCTTCTTCCAAGCTTTTAGAATATCTACATTTTCATCTATTTTATTCAAACTGTGGGTACAATTTAGAAGGTATTTAGCTACATTAGATCTTTCAGGTTTCTTATTTTTAAAGTAGAGACATGGTTTTTATATCTTTTTTTAAAATTTACAGTCTGACCTATGTAAAGCATATTATAATCATTATAGTTAATCCTATATATTCCTGAATTATTGAATTTATCTTCACTTCCAATACTTTGGTGTAAAATGTTGGACATGGTATTACAAGTCTTAAAAGCTATTTATAAATTGAATTTCTTAAATCTATTACCAACTCAATGTGTAAATGGTCCATTGTAGTTGAGGGATACATACTTCTTTTGTTCTTTATCAGATTTTTATTTTTTAAGTGTTGTTTGTTTATCGTCTCAAATTTTAATTTCTATTTTCTTTTACTTCCAATTTCTTCAATGATTGATGCTTTGTATCCATTTGCAATAACTATTGATTTTATTACATTTATTTCCAGCTTTCTATCTGCAACACTTAATGGTATTGAATACGCTCTATGTAACATACTTCTGAAGCTAGCTGTTTTGTGAGACAGGAGATGGACAGAACTTTTATTTATTGTACAATTGGTTTGAGTAGGTTTCCTGAAAATTCTATATGAAAGTTTGTTACAAACACAAATTATTTTTAGATCCAATAAGTGAGTTAATTTCATTCATAGATTTAAGCTCACTTGTAAATCTAAGCTTCTGGTGGTGACAATTAAGTACATTTAACATATTATCTAAGTCATAACATGATTTCTCGTTAAATAAAATCAGAATATTATCAACATAACGAGCGTAAAATATGATATCATGTTCCTTTTTCAATTTATCTAAAATGGAGTCTTCATAATGCTGTAGATAACTTTCGACAAAATGGCTGACAGTGGACTACCCATAGCTAAACCATTTTTTGCAAGTAAAATTTGTTATTGAAACAGAAGTAATTTAGTTTTAAGATAGTTTTGATCAACTTTACAATCTGATTTACATGTATGCTTTCATATTGTTGTTCTACAAGTTTTTCCTGAACTAAATTAATCACTTCATTGACTGGAATATTAGTATACAGATTACATATATCAAATGAGGCTAACCTAGTCTTATTACACAAGTTAACATGATTGAACTTATCGACAAAGTCAATACTATTCTTAACGTTATATTTAATGACAAGGTTCAAAGCAGAAGTTAAAATATTAGACAATATCTTTGATACATTGTAAGTAGATGCAGATTTGAAATTTATCAGGGGTCTAATAGGTAGGTCTACAAGTTTGTGAATTTTTGGAATACCATTCATTGTGGGTGCCATTCATAACAGATCTAAAATGAACATTATCTGTAATAACCTTTGTACAAGATTTTACAACTTTGTTGATCTCATCCTGGTATCCTGGTATTTATTTGTAGGATCACTTTTTAGTTCTTGGAATTTATTTTCCTCGATAAAATCTTCGGTTTTAGTAATATAATCTTCTTTTATCAGAATTATAATTGCACTGCTCTTACCCGCTTTTACTGCAACTAGATCTTGGTCCTGTAATTTCTGTTTTACATCTAAACAAACTTTATAATCTAGAACCTGTTTCAAATGATTAGTTTGGACCTTCATTGTTTTTCATATTTTACTAACGTCATATCTAATTTCGTTTCTATTGCAATCCTTTAACTGATATACATTACATTCAATGTCGGTGGCTAAAATATCAGCTTGTTTGTTATGATTTTTTTATAAAATTATGTTTGGGTCAGTAACACAATACATCATTTTCAGATTTGCTAAATTCAACATTACTCATATTAATTACCCTTTCATGAAAAACGTGACTTTCATCATGAACTAAATGGCTAGTTAGATTATCATTATTACTTACATTCTTCAATCTTTGCAATTTCTTATTAAGTTTATTATATTTCGATTCCATTCTACGTGAAATTTCATCATCAAAGGTATCGTCCAGCAAAGACCAAGCCCTACTACCATATTCCTTAACAAATTGCATATGAATATCGTAACTCTTAAATGTCAGTTCGTCTTTTTTGCGATACAAATCTTTAATTGAGTTATTTACACAAATTTTTTCAGCTTGTTTTGTTTTCATACCTGCTACAGTATTACATGTCATTTTCACATTAAGAGTAGTATGAACTTTGATTCTAACATTATAAAGTATTCTACTATAGTATTTGATTTTCTTTGTAGAGGCTTGTTATATCCCAAAGTACTACTTTAAATGGCCTCTTGTTTGTCCGGCTTTTCCCCAAATACGGTCTTATTAAGCCAGACCAGTGAAATTGTGCTTTATTTCAGAAGCACTTCTTTACGCTGCTTATAAGAAAGCAAGTGTCTGTGTGACAACTTATATAATATTTTTAAAACATTTTTTTTTAAACTTCACTGGCCAGTTCACATGGGTCTGCAGGCCTGTGTATGAACTTTATTCAAGGAATGAAGTACCGACCGTTGGCTCAGTGGGAATTTGAACCTTGGACCTTGCCCTTTGCGGTCTGAAGCCTAAGCTACTGAGCCAACACGCCGACTAAGGCCTAAGGTTTAGACCTTAGCCTTTTTTTCTTTTTTTTACATTAAAAAAATATACAGTTATTAATGTAACATTAGGAACATACTTGGGAAAGTTAATGATTTTTTTAACCCATTAAGGTAGTTCGACGTGCCTGGCACGTCCCGTTTCCGCGGGACCGGGTGCCGTCTGACGTGCCCAGCACGTCGCAAGTTTTAATGACGCAGTTGTGATCGTAGTTGCTAGGTTTTCCAACATATAGTGCTGGCTTGCTGTTCCGTGACATTTAAGAATTAAATGCCTTTGATTTTGTTGTTGTCCGCAGAATATACACGGTTCAATCAGCTGTTTTTTGTTTTATTGTTTGGCAGTGGCCAGTTTGTTTTCGTCTGCTCGCGAAGTTGTTTTGGGTATGCGCGTTGTGAATGTAATAATTGCGGTTGTGATATGAATCAGAAAAGATTGCGTTATTCAGAATTAGACTTATATTTGGATAGTGATTACGAGTTTGGTTCAAGTGGTAGTGAAAACTCTGATAGTGAAGACGATGTAATAATTCCCCGGTGTATGAGTTCGCATATCCATAATTCTGAATATGACGACGAGAGTGATGCTGACGAAATTGAATCAAATGTTCCTGAAAGTATTTTGTGTTGTAAATAGTGTTTTTTTTCATATAAATATAGTTTTTCAAGATACTCAAGATAATAAATTGTTGCTGTAAGACACCATTATTGAAATGTCCATAACAACATCTTTGCTACAATAGAAACAATGAAAATCAGCCACAGTAACCTAAATTTTATTTCTTATTTTTTTTAGGTAAACTGTATTTAAAAATATATGTTATAGTAACTTTTTATGTACAAAAATAGATGTACTTTCATAAAATAAATGGTTTGTTCATATAAAAAAATATTTAAAATAAAAAAAAATTAGGCTACTTTTGAAATTTCAAAACTAAATTTTTTATTATAAATTTATTAATAATAACAAACAAAAAAATATTTACTATAGAAAGTTTAGGTATACATTTTATTACAGCAAATTCCATGAGAAAAACAATAAAGCAAGTTTCATTACTCTATCAATAACATAAAAAAAGTTATATCAGTTCTAGTAAACTCTTACAATTTCACACATTTTAATTGCTGCCCACTAGAGCAACATAGCAAAAATAACTACTACCTCAATGGGTTAAACTGAATAAAGTTAAAGTTAATACTCTAAAAAAGTAACTAATTGAAGTTAAAAGTTAGAATAAATTGAAACTAACTGATTAAAGTTAAAGTATTAGAAAATTAAATGAAATTGAAAGTTAAAAGTTAGTTTTGGTACAGTAAAATATACATAAACAAATACTTAACCTGTATTATCTTTTATTATTTATAATATCTTAGATAAATAGGCCTATTTATAATACATTACTATACAATACTATTAATTAGACTATAGCAATTTCTACAGTAATTTTTGTTATATAACTGTCCGAAATCTTAAAAATTAAATATTTAATTTAATTTCTAAAATTATTAACAAAAACTGACATAAGTCTTTGAAATTAAAGTTTTACATTTTTAAGCTATACTTTAAAAAATCAATAACTATCTTATAGGAAATTCACGATAACAAAACATTTTTATTTTAATTGACGCAGATAATAAGAAAGGCCAAATAATATTGTGACATGTTGACTCCAGGTGATTTTTATCAGGCTGGAGATGATAAGGAAGGGTCACTGATAAGAAAGTATGTGGATTAGCTGTAAACAAAAACTGAACAAAATATACTCACTCTATAAGTGAGTGAAAGCAGATCTATTCATACTATTCTATTCATCTATTCATACATACTCGTATTTTCGATAAGCAATTACGTTTATTAGATGTTTAAGAATTTGCCGTTCTGAGTGCATGTTTTATTCTTACTGAAATAAGTTAATCAAAAATTATGAAAACTATCTAAATCATTAAAAAAATACTAAACTGATAACCATTGATAATATTATTAATATTAATATTAAAGATAGTATTATCATTATGTTTTCTTTTCGACGGTGCCAATAGCAAAATAATGAAAACAGAACGAAAATAGCAATTGTTACTTGAAATATATTCTGCAATCTTGAAGATAGTTTATTCTGTTGCGTGGTATAATATAATGGATTGATTTTACCTAGTAAGCCTAATTTAAAATAAAGTAAACGTTTGATTCCTCATTTTTGGTTTGATTTCCTTGTTGGTTTGATTAAACATTTAAATGATTTTTCCTGACTACTTTTGAACAGGACAATTTAGATATGTAATGATCAATTAATTAAGTATTGACAGTATAAACGTCAAAATGCAACTGATTTTCCTAATTAATTATACAGATAGATGGGTAAACAGGTAAAATTACAGTATTAGAGTTTATGAAAGATAAACAAGCTCAGGCCCAATACGTTGATTTAAAACAAGATACCGGTAACTAAATGACTACTCAACTTTATCCCTAAACATAAAATAGTCAAGTGAAATAATCACCTCAGGGACACAAGTCAATCACACAAAAATGGTATACTCGTTTGGTCCGCCTTTTTTTATTTATAAGGCAGTAAAATGTGAGTAAAGGGGAGGGGGTGCGTCTTCAAAACAGTGATCTTGCTTGTCGGTGACAATTGAAGGATGAGGAAAACGATCGGTCTTTGACCTGAGTTTTAGATACTTTCTCCCCAGTCCACATTCCTCGGACCAAATGGCACCTTTTATCACATTTGAAAAACTAACTGAGTTACTTTAACCGTTAGCCAAATTTTCAACTAGTTAAAGTTAGAAGTTAAACATTACCAAAACTAACAAATAAGTTAAAAGTTAATAGAAAAAGTAACGATTAAATTAAATTGTTAATTATTTTTAATCCTTAATCCCAAGTATGATTAGGATGGAATGTAACATGTAATGCATAATGTAATATTTACGTTATATGTGTTAATGTAAACATATAAGTTATACATATGTTTTTTATTAATATGTATAACTTATATGAAAATAGTCATAAGTTGTTTCTCTTCCCTATTATTATTAGATTACAAAAGTTTTGTTTATTCTTATAGTTACTATCCAATTGTTGCTCTTTCATTTAATTTGTTGTTATTTATTTCATTTTCTCAGCATTACTGCTCTAATACCTGTTCTACTCTCTAGATTTGCCTGATGGAGGGGCAGCTCACTTTGCAGAAACGGTTAGGGAAATCAAAAGACAGTGAGTAAATAGTTGATAATTACTTAATTTTTTCAAAACTTACATCGATTCTTTATTAAATGATATAAATTTAGGAAAATTTGAGGTTAATATACCAGACATAACAAAAATATTTTTAAAAAGATACTATAAAAATAGCTATAAATATACACAGTTACTAGAGTAATAGTGAAATTACCTATAATTGATTATTAATATTTTATACAAACATGGGGAGTTGTAAAAATAAATAAATAAATAACACCTCTACATTCAGGTTAATAATGTATGTTAATTGAACACCATATAAGTTTATATATCCTAAATACAAATTATTTACTTGATTCTGACAACTTCCATCCTACAAGCCAGACAATATTTATTTGAGGTGGTCCCCACAGCACTGGCTCGCACAAATTCAGCAACTTTTACCTGCTTCGGTGGAAGGGGGAACATGATCTCGGCAACTTTTGTAAAACTGACCTCAACAGAAAGGCTCGATTTTGGCAACTGTGGGGGAAGAAGAGGGATAGGAAGAGAGGTGGCAGTGAGTTAGGTTAGGTTGGGTTAGGTTAGGTTAGATTGGGGTAGGTAAGGTTAGATTGGGTTAGGTAAGGTTAGGTTAGGTTAGGTTAAAAATGCACACAGTAAATATTTTTACTCACATGACGTCCAAACTGAGCAAATTGCCCAAATGCATATGACGGAACTGGCTTTAACTGCCGTAATGTTAGTTGTATAGAGATAGTGACTCTCTCTCTCTGTGCTCTGTGTAGCTAACCACCCCTCCTCGCCGCTACCTGCAGAGAGAAGTTGCTGAGTTTGTGCTTGAGGTTAACAAACCCTTTTTAGGACAGTTTTATTTCCTAATTAGAGTTGCCGGGTTCCTGTCTACCCACAGCACTATGCCACAGACCAGTGCCTTTACAAGTTGTACAAAAAAATAAAAAAAATAAAACAACAAGCTAAGCTTTGATCTTTCCTTTTTACCTTATCAAAGAGGTCTGTTGCAGAGCGTCTTGCCGAGGCCACAGGCCAAGTTCCATAAAGGGGCTAAAGGTAATCGTGGAAGACCTCCGAAACATAATTTTATTAATAATCTACAAGGTAGAGTCAGAACAAACGATCCTATGGATCCTCTGAGAGATATGGATGCTAATTCTTTAGTTTGCAAAATTCAACTGAGCTCGCTCGGCCTCCCAGTACTATACTTAGGTGTACTAGAAAAAAGATAATAATCATTGTGTTTGTAGAAATGTAAGAGGCAAATAGGAAGAGAGTGGGCTGTTTTTCTTTTAAGTGGACATGTTCCGTAAGAAGATTAATGGTCATTGTGTGTAAAAACAAATGATACTGTGACTATTTCATTTTTAACCAAATATGGACTGAAGAGTTATTTTTAGTGGTTGAGGATCTACTATTAAAGGTGAAAAAAATATTGCAAGAATTATCGCTTTTAACTAACCTTGTAGAAGGTTTCTCAAAAATAAATTTTACTTGAAAAGTCAAGTAATTGTTACTTAATAAACCTGTGTTTTGTTATTTCATTCTTGTTCTTATTTTAAATTTAGTTTTATGATGTAAACCTGTTGTTTTACAGAAATCCTAATATTCTCGTAGAGTGTTTGGTGCCTGACTTTGGTGGTAATGAGACAAGTGTTCAAACAATTGTTGAGTCAGGGTTGGATGTTTACGCCCACAATGTCGAAACTGTTGAAAGTCTCACTCCATTTGTGAGGGATCGTAGAGCTAACTACAGGTGAGGACTAGTTTGTCACTTGTTATTGTACAGACATAGAATACTAGGGGACACCCCTGCACACTTTGTGTACCAACCCTTTAACAAGCATGGTTTCTGTCTGTGACTTTTGACTACAAAAGTACACTATATCAAGTAAAACATATAGCAACTCATTACTGCACGTGCGTTGCTACCTATTTATTAATACAAATATCCAATGTTATTACTTAGCCTATTGCAAAGGTTTTCATTTTATTGATTTTTATTTATCAGCTGATGATTATTTAAATAGAATAACTCAGATTACTGTTGAAATTTTAAAGGCCAGTGAGGTGGAATCCTACAACACCTCGCTTAAAAACTTACCTGCAAAAAATAACTAACTTCTCAAAGTTTTATGACAGTTGAATGAATGGTTTAGATAATGGATAATGGACAAACAGACAAGATGAACTGACTGACCAATTAAATAGTCAAGGCAGTGTTACTACTAAAATAAACTCAAATAGAATTGGCGGGTCAAGGTCAGGTTTAAAATAAACCATTTGGTATTATTTGTCGGTATTAAACACAAACTAAATGGTGTGAGAGGACAGAGAATGTTTACTTCTCCCACAACAGTTCCTCTTCAGTGATAGCGAGCTGCGAGGTACAGTAACGTACAAAATATATTATTTTAATGATGGTAAAATATTTTAACTATCGTTAAAATAAAAGTTTGGTAGAACTGATAATTACTCTAAAATTTAAACCATTAAGATTACTTTAATACAACTCATTTCATTAAACAACACAATAGCAGATTCAATGTAAACACGGTAGAAAGTGGGATCATTGTTGTTATGACAGATCCATGCTTCTAGTAGCGATTGTACTATTGTACAATTGTGACATTGCGTGGCTTTGGACAAATTCTGTCGCACGTGCGCTGTTCGCAGGCCATCAACAATGAATCGGATATTTGTGTAATGTTTTTATTTTGAAACAAAACATTGTTTATAGTTAGACCAAAACAAGTTGGTAAACTTTCATTTATAATCTTGTGTATTTATTTTTATAATTATTTGTATAACAATAATTATTTATAAATAGTTTTATCCTTACAAGTAGGCTAATCATTGCTATGCCATAAATTCCTATGTCATAGGCCATAACAGAGTTTAGTTTTGTTAAGTAGGGTTATTTTGAATTGTAAACAACAACAAAGCAGGAGGTGCAATGCCAGCAGTCAATTAATGTTGACCTTGAACCGCCACTTCTATTTGAGTTTATTATAATATACAAATATTACGTACAGTTGTTACTTACAACTGTTTTTTACTTAAAAATACTACATTCAAATAATAATTATCAACTGATAGTATTAATAGATATTTAACACTTCTTTGAGACAACTGTTTGTGTAGACCAATGTTTTTATAAAAGAGCCCCCTCTTCACTCCTCATGTATGTCCAGTTGTCACTGGTCATGGGCCCAGACTAATTGTTTGATCTGTATGTATGTTCATTTTTATACTGGACGGATCAAACCTCCACTGAATACAAACCTACTCTTCATAACATTATTATGAAAACCCCATAAACTTCTAAATAACACATTATTATTTACATTCTAACAGCTGTCAAAATTGTTAAAGATTTACATTTGAGCAGCTGTTACTTTTTGATTAACGTTACACTCTGTGTTACTTTATGGCTAAAAACCTACTTTGAGGGCTTCCTGTGCCCTTCAGGATGAAAATGTTAAACAATGAAGACATTATTGTACAACATTTAATTTAACGTAATAGGGGAGATTTATTGACACCTCAATTGTTGTATATTAATATTAAAATTTATAAAAAATGTAGGAGGAGACGTTAACCAAAAAACACACACATATTAATATAAGGTTTTTATGAGCATAATTTCTCATTTCTGTGTTTAATGATATTTATTCAGTTCTAATTATGTTTTTATAATTGCAGATATTTTTTGTTCAAAAATCCTGATACTAAAATTAATTAATATTCCAGACAGACAATGAATGTGTTGAAGAGAGCTAAGGAAATGAATCCAGACATACTAACCAAGTCTTCTATCATGCTGGGGCTCGGTGAGACAGATGAAGAAGTCAGGCAGACTATGCTTGGTGTGTACAATATTTCAATCCAAATTATGCTTAATTGTTAGAAATTAAAAATTGAGTAATTGTGAAAATTACTTTATGTGAAAATTACCTAATTAATTGTGATTGCGATAACCACATTGCAAATTATGACCTGCAACAATTTTTTTTTCATTTTACCTTGTCCAATAGACTAGAAAAGTTTTTCATTGGAAATAAAAGGTCTACGACTGTGAAATGACTGTGAAATATCCTATCATTAAGTGTAAAGAATAGGATGGGTAGTTTATAATTTACTTCCCATAATTTTAAGGTATTATGGCCAAAACGTGGCCATTATTTTAAAGTAAAACACATCAGCAAAATCCTTTAGAACATTTAGTAAAGCTATTTAGAGTTAATGGCGCTGGTAACAGACCCTATGAGTGTCATCAGTGGAATAAACCTTCCTTGTAAGGAATGGACTATGTTAAGTCACTTTCACAAGGGTTTGGGAAGATGCAATCATAGGAAATATAAGTGGGGAATAGCAAATGATCAGTCATATGATTGCAGAGTTGAAATAAAAACTGTTGATCACATAGTTAATGATATTGTTCTTTTCAGACGGTATTAGCTGGTCTTCATTCGATCGAAGAAGCTGGTGTTGATTGTTTACAAAACCTTGATTTAGCTCTGTTATGGCAGATCAATATTTAAATACTATGACACAAGTACTTTGTACTATACATTTTATTTATTGGTCTGATTTTTTAATTTTTCATTCCTCCTTTTAATTTACTAGCTGGCTTTGAAAGCCATACTATATATATATATTATATATGTTATATTTAGTAGCACTAACAAAAAGCAACAAAGTTGTAGTAAGTAGTGTACTAGCGTCAACAATCTGGTAATTGTTATAAAGGGAAATGAAAAACTGAACCTGGTCTCAAAGCAAGTAGCTCTCTATTCACCGACAAAGATGAAATATCCAATAAGACAACTTGCCACTGGCTCTATTTTTAGGATTAAAATAATTTGTTAAACAATAAACCCCTGAGTATTGGAATTCAGATTATTGGAAACCCGAGTCTGGAAAAACGGCCTAAGGAAAAACAAAATTTTATTTAAATTAATTATAAAAAGAAAATTACATAAATACTAATATTACACACATTATTTCTTTTGTTTGTTTTAAAACAATTATACAAATTAAATAATACGATATACATGTACTATAATGTAAAATAGTAATGATAACATAATAAACAACAATCACACTAGGTTAGAATAAAATTGTTTTGTAAACAAGTATTGTGGGAGACAAATGCAGAGCAGATGTGAGTCATGGGCCACTCCCCTACCTCTAACAGTTATTGAAAAAGGTTTTAAACCCTTTGTATTGTTACATGATCCTGTAGTTTGAAATGTTCTTTATTCATTATTAAGATGCCGATCATCAATATATAGGCGAATATGAGGGACGAATGAGGGTGATGAGTGTAGATGAACGAATGTAGTCATTGTTACTAACTAAGGTCGACAGTTCCTCAGAGTGAGCTATTCATTAATGGCCCAATAGCTAGAGCAGTTGTAGTTTTAAAATAAATAATATGTTTTTACAATTAAAGATCGTCAAACTAATGTAACCTTGGATTATCAGAACCCAATTAGTTCCGATAATCGAGGTTCTACTGTATCAATTCTACTGTATGTCTCTGGACTTTTTCTCAAACACTCTATTAGTGATAGCTTAATACCTTAAGTTAAACTATCTCAAGTCACATGCTCATCTGCAATTTGGATTTTAAATATAGCAGAAATAAAGGTGGCTTAGTGATTCAAATAAAATGATATCATTAGCGTTGATATTCTTGAATGATATTAAAAAAGCATGAATAAAACACAGGCTGTTTAAACTTTAGGAAAGAAGATATTTTCTATTTCTTAATAAAATCTGAAATGTCATCATGAAAAAAGTAGTCTAATAATAGATTTTTGTTTCAGACCTGCGTTCTGTTGGTGTGGATTGTGTTACGCTTGGACAGTATATGCAACCAACTAAACGTCATCTTAAGGTAAAAATGTGATGTAATTTTCTCTATGATTCTCTCAGAATTCATGAACAATCCTGTTGTTGTTAGAACTGTGTTTTTATGAGAGCTGTAATGCCTTCCTGATAGGGCCATGTCAAGATAATATGTACAAGTTCCCGATGTTTCAGGCGCATTGCATTACTTAGTGGTCAGTCAAGAGGTGTTTGATGTATGATAGCAGCGATTGTGTTGTCCTGGAGTGTGCTTGAAAACATAGCAACTTGTACAGTCTGTACATAGTAATCTGAACAAACCCACCCTGAATACAATGTTGTAAATAGTGTGAACATTGACCATGTAATTGTCAGCACAATTATTAAATTTGTTGAATTTTAGGTTAGGTTATAAAGGGCACTAGGCCAGGAATTAGTATATTGGAGAGATAGGACATCAGCAAACTTACCTAGAAGAAAAGTTCACTAACACCAGAGTAGTAGTGACATACACAACAGAATCACATAATCTCACAAATTTTCAGTGCTACTGGCATTTTCTTCAGGTAAGTATAGAGAGAGAGAGAGAGAGAGAGAGAGGCTGACATGGCTACCACTATTGCTGGGTAGGTAATTATGTGTTTATTTTGTGTATGTTACTACTATTCTGGTGTTAGTGAACTTGTCTTGTAAGGTAAGTTTGCTGATGTCCTATCTCTCCAATGTACTAAATTTGTTAAATGTCATTATTAAACATATATGAGAATTAGTATATTTTGTGTTATTATTTTTTTAAAGAAAATAGATGTCCAAAAGATTTTGGAAGGGCTATAGGTGACCCATGAGTCATGGGTTAGTCAGGAAGTGGAAGTGGTGTTTTCCTTACTTGTGGCATAACCAGTGAGCCACACATTTTGTCCTCGAGGGGTGTTCATCCGGCAACATCGCATACTTGGTACATAATGGCGAGCTGAAAGCCATGATGCAAGAGGCGGTTACGGATGAGTGCACATCACTTCGATATGAAATAAAATTCATTAAAACATATGGAATCCTGTAAATAACTATACATGGTTATAACGCAACATGCAGAATTAGCTGATTACAACAATGGCAATCTTGTACTCATCCAATCCTGGACAAAGTTGTTTTACAAAATCGATAAGAATTCTTTTACTAATAACTAAGACTTTCGGTAACAACTGTGTCAAGGTGTTTTTTACAGTATTTACATTACCAAACGTTTGCCCATTCTGTGATGTGGTATCCTCAGTGGTATCTCTGAGACTGAGTTTCAGAATCTCCTCTCAGATATACCACTGAGGATGCCACATATCAGCTTGGGCAAAATGTCTAACATATTTTAAAAGAAGTTTCACAAACATTGCTTTATATGTTTAATTAGTGTAAGCATCTAAAATCGAGTTTCCATACTTTTGTCACAGAGAATACATGGTATGTGTTGGTAACTTATTGTTTTGGCAGGTTGTGGAGTATGTGACTCCAGCACAGTTCAAGCGCTGGGAGGAAGTGGGAATGGAGCTGGGATTCTTGTACACAGCCAGTGGTCCACTCGTCCGCAGCTCGTACAAAGCTGGGGAGTTCTTCATTACCAGCATCCTGAAGAACCGCAAGGCCTCTGAAGTTTAGTGAAATTGTTACCATGTAATAAATTGTTATAGTTTGGTTTTAATTATTCTTCCATTATTTTCCTTTTGAGAAATTCCTATTGCTGGTTATTTCACCTCTCGTCCTTCATTCAATTCAAATTTAGTTTGATGTAGTGAAAGATTCTTGACAGTATTAAAAGTCTTATGTTTTTAATAGTTAAATTTATATTCTAAATACATTGTAGCTGAGGGACTGTATGGTTGCATAAACTTGTCACAAGCTCTTTACCATAGTGACGTTGATGTGGTTATAAATTGTATTTACAGAATAATGTCAAATTTAACCCATTGCGGATCACTGACGAGCTCAGCTCGCATAAGCGATCTGCTTTTACTTCCAAATAGTTACAATAGACTCTACTAGGTTCCGTAAGCATATCTATTCATCAACTGGGTATTTTAAAAATGGGTTTTGTTTATAAAAACTTTAATATCCAATAGATCGCAGTATGTTGAAGTTGAAGAAGCAGTTTATATTTTGTTCAGAAATATAATAAACTAATAAATAAATTAATATATTTAGTCCATGTCGGTGCACTGATATAGCAAGTGACATTGAGGTTAGTGTAACAGACACAGAGTACTGAGAGGAGGCCATTGTTGTCATCAAGCCAAGTCTAGTCTATTCGATGACGTTGTTATCTCTTCACCCGAACTGCGTGCACGATATTTAGATTATGACTCCGACATCGTCCCCACTGCTATATCCCCAGACGCCACTATCACATCTAAGCAATTACATACAGTTTTATTGCGGCGCGCAGTTACTGTTCTGCTGGTACGCAAATTAATTTGTACCCACTGGGGCGTGCACGTCATCAATCTGCAATGGTTAACAGAGTGTAACCCCTTTTTGATTTTATATCTGTGGTTATAAGGCATACAATGGTTCTAACTTGATTAGGATTTATGCCAAACCAATATTGTCAGAAGTGGGATCTTCCCTACAAATTAAGAGTAATACAGTAGACTCTTGGAAGTCTAGAGTAATGTAGTGAACGGTTGTACCGGATTTAGACAAGTCCGTATTTCCTGGAGGTCAGGATATATTCATCAATTTTGTGTATATCATGAACAATATAACATATATTTATATTTATGCAATTATACAAGGGTGAGCTTGTGGAAAAAGTTATAAATATTTTGTAATAAACTAAAATAGTCTACTTAACTGCACATAATACAGTACAGTCCAATTTGTTTAACCATTGACTCAGCTGAAACAGCGTTTGGCAACGGCGAGGAGTGAAAAAGGGAAACAGCCGCGTCTCTCACCCCTGTAGAAAACAGTGGCATAGCACTCATTTCAAAGACAAGAAGTGTAGACCGACATCCCCACATTTTCAGTGGTCTGGTGATTTGCAAGACTTAAAAGTTTGACCAAAGATAGCTTTGCACGACTCAAGTATTTAATAAACGTAAGAAACACACTGTGTAAAACCAAAATTACATTTTAGGAATTCATTTTAAATAAGATAAGAAAAGAAAATTTAATATTAGACATTTACTGTAAAAATAAAAAAACCTCCATAAAAATAAATAAAAGTCCATTTTTGTTTTAAATGACAACATTAGAATCTGTGTAAAAACTTCAAAGTATAAGGAATTACTTGGTACAAATGTAAAATGAAGTTAAACACATTAGTAATTAGTAATATATGTTAATATTGAGTCAATAAAACATGGTTAAAATAGATTTTGTTTTAATGGCCGATTTTATTACTAACTAGGCGTTAAAATATTTCTGAGTGTAATACTTATCAACATACTCCAGCACAAAATCCAGGTTTAGTTTCTTTGTCAAAGACTTTGCCTACATTAGATTCTATATCACTCTAATGCTGCTCAGAACCAGTAGAACTATTGTCATCATCATAGTTCAAAGCTTGTCTTATTTCGTCAGATTTGTCAAGAATATTGTTGCTCATTTTATTAATTAATAAAATAATAACATAATAATCACAGTTAAAAAAAGTGTGTAAGATTATGAAGCAACTTAATAAGTACAGGCCTAATATTTACAGATATCTACAAACATATACAAGATAATACTTTTCTATGCACTATCTAAAATATGGTATATATACAATTATATTTAGAAGAGGGCACGTAATTTACAATATAATATTCAAGTATACAACAACACTGAAGAGAGATTATGTTGTGAGTATGTAAAAACACAAGGGAGACAGCACGTGCACTTTGTCAGAAATTAGGATGGAAATAGAGACTAGGTACTGCCAATAACGCGAAACAAAACTCTCATATAATTCCAAAGTTTCTTAATAGGTTGCAACATCATCCAGACAGTACAATTAAATAAAATAAACAACAATGTAAAATGTCCAGCTATGCTGGCCATTTGACTGATTAGGAAAACCTACTTGTCCAGCATCTGACTGCCGGCGACAAACCATGTGAGCGTTTTGCCGACTTGACTGTGACTGACCCCAGAGGACAATTAATTTTGTAGCAACGCTGAGCTGACTAAGTATTCACATTGTTCAGCACAGCTGGCCAACCGAAGTGTTAATTGTATAATAAATGTGATTTAATTTAGATCACTTGAGAATGAGAGGAGTTGCATACCTCTCTAAACCTCATGTAGTTAAAAAAAACTGACTCGTTGGAAAAGTCCAACTAAATTAAAGAATATTAAAATCTCTAACAATATAACACATTTAAAACAAACGGTAGATCTAGATGTTCCAGGATGTATGGGACAAAATTCAATGGACTTAGGACAATCAACTCATATTACCTTATCATATTGTATTTGTTGTTGTATTGGTTACTCTTCATTTCAAGTGGTTGTAATTGGAAATAAATAAATAAATATTCTATTGTCAGTTACAACAAGGAGTCCTGCAAATTAAAGGAGGCAACAAAAGTAAACAGTTAGATCCTATAATGGTTTGGGAAAGAGTGGATCATTTTTAAGATTGGACAAAGGAAATGCTTATTAGAACATCTGGGCCAAAATACGAGGCGATGGTATATTAGATATATCTCTATATATATTTTTAAGGATTTTATAAGTAAAATTGCCGCGTTTGCAAACTAATATGCCGGTATCAGGAGTATCAAAAGATTTTGGTTAAAGGTCAAGGTAATGGGATTTGACACCAGTTACAGTTGTAGAATTGTGCATTTTTATTTCAATAAATGTTGTGTGGTCACAAATTTGTTACGGTCCAGCTACCAGGTTTGTTGCTTGTTTAGAACTACCCAGGGGATATGTACAACTTTAAAGATTTGCTGTGGATGCGAACAACATCATCCCTCAACAGTGATTTATGTCCAACTTAATAGAGCCATGAGAGCTATTAGTGGTACTCTCACGGCAACTCCACTACCTCGGCTCCCGATGCTGTGCAATAAGAAATAAGACGTCAGGAGGCACTACGTAAAGAATTCAATAAGATCTTGAATGCCCCGTACCTCCCCCTTACCCAGGATCTCCCACGTCAGAACGGTCGCTTAACATTTCGAAACCCACCTCTACGTACTGATTTCCAGTAGAGCAGATTAAATTTCTCGCCCAATACTAGCTGGTCCATAGCGTGGAACAGTTTTGATAGATGTAATAAGTTCCTTATTAACGATCCATCAATCCCTGTAGGTGGGATGAACCTCCCTCGTAGGGAGTGGACATTATTGAATCAGTTCCGAACTGAAGTGGGCAGATGTAACTACTGGAAATACAAATGGGGATTGACAGCAGATAAGTCATGTGATTGTGGGGAGTCTATCCAAACAATGGATCACAAAGGAACAGAGTGCCCCTTGCACTGTTTTACGGAGGGATTAGCTAGCATAAATAGAATAAGTGAGGCAGGTCTTAAATGGCTTGATGGATTGGATTTATCTTTGTGACAGGAGATCATTTGTTATTTATTTATTTATTTTTAAATTTTATTATAGTGTAATGACTTTTGGACTTTTTGTGCAACTATAAAACTCAGCGTTTATATAATTTTAAATAAAAAAAATAAGAATATTGGTAGGTGACAAAAACCATACGATATATATATATTTCAATAAATTTACTGATTAGAATCATTCAAGAACATTTTTTTTGTCTTGTTTTTCCAAACGAACCCTTACTGGAAAGCCTAATATTTCTCAGCACAATGCTCCTTGATAGGTTAGTGTTGATAACCTACATACTTACATGTTTGAGATGAAAATGATTGCACTTCAGTAAATATAAACTATTATATTATTCTAATGTATAAATTATGTTCTTAGATACTTAATTTCATATATTAGTTAGGTATAGTAATATTGTATATTATGAAGGAATATGTATCTTCATACTTACCTGGGAAGGAAAGTTCTGCAAACAAATATGCTTTCCAATTTTTCTCAAAAACCTGCATTAATTCACTTTATTGTTTAGTATAGAGCTCTGGAGCATAAACAGCAACATCGTTCTAAGTCCATTGGAAATCACACATTAACTCTTTATTAGAATCATATCACTAAAATCCAAACATGAACTTCTTTACAACACAAGTTTTTTTAAAAATACTTAAACCCAAGGTCAAATAAATAACAGGAAATTTTTTTATTTCTAGATCCACATACAGTATCTTTAATACATTACCAGAATAAGTAAAGAATGCCAAAAATGTCAATTTATTTTAAATAAAATTAAAACGGGCTTCTGGATAAAGGTGATATTTACGATACGATTTGCTTACAATATTACAATAAATTCTATATGTATATTGTACTGAATCTCTTAGTTTGTTCTGTGAGTTATATTTTTATCTAAATTTGAGACTTTTCCACTATCATTTATTTTCGTAAAGTAATTTCAACTCATGTTTCTCCCCTTTCTTGGCAGGCCCCTGTAATATAATGACTCTGCAGTGGGCCGCTAAGTTTTAGTAGTGAATTATAGACTGTCAAGTGTAAGATTTTATGTTAATTTATTTTGTGCTTGTCATTTCTACTTGACAGGATAGCAAGTTATTCCAAGTTAGACAACTGTTATTTTTGAAATTTTTTGTATTGTGGAAATTTTCTTATATTTCACATTATTTTTATGTTAACACAAGATTTGTTATAAAATGCCTTTTATTTATGTTTAGCATAACAATTTATGCTAATTGGGTCAGTTTTTTTGTTGTATTTTTTATAGCATGTTGACTTACTTATATTTTTAAGTAATGTTGACTAAACAAAATATGTAGTTATGAAATGATTTGACAGTCAGACATCTCTTCACAAAGGTATTATATTGACAGAAACACCTTGTTGGTGTATTCATTGTGTCTGTGATGCAAAGCCTTGGAACCATTCAATACATTATTCATACTTCATAAGTACTGGATCTAATGTCCAGCTCTTGGTTGATTGGAGATTGAAGGAGGTCAACCTTGTCCTACTAACTACTGATTGATACTTGTCAAGCCACCATTAATCAGCACTATCTATTTTCATTTTATAGTTTCTGTGTAACCATAGATTATACTCATAAAATCTTTGTACTTACCTCTAGTAAATGCTCCATTAATAGTGTAATTTACTGAGAAATCAATTGTTAATTTTCAGTCCAATATATTTAAACTAAGCAAATCAATAGTGGTCTTTCATCCTCAGTTTTAAAGCTTGTAAAACAAACAAGATGCTTGGGTGCTGACATGACAGCTGTAAAGGAGAACAAAGTTGTACGTCTCTCACATTGCCATCCATTTTTGTATCTGATTTAATATTCTAGTATTCATTGTTTGCATAATGTCATTGATGTGCATAACAAACTTTCATTTTGACAGTTTAGATTTTATGTTGAACTATTTAACCTGCAGTTCAAACATATAAATCCCATACACGTACAATGGTAATGACCCACCCATCCACCTATTCATGTACAGTGCTTATGATCCATCTGTACACCTACAGTGGTAATGACCCTCCCACCCACCCATATATATATTTTATGTTGAACTATTTAACCTGCAGTTCAAAGATATAAATCCCATACACGTACAATGGTAATGACCCACCCATCCACCTATTCATGTACAGTGCTTATGATTCATCTGTACACCTACAGTGGTAATGACCCTCCCACCCACCCATATATATATATATATTTTCAAAGTTGATATAATACTTCTTTTATGAAGATTCTTTTGAGACAATTTCCCTCGTTTAAAAAAAAAATTCAGCAGCTATTTAATTTAAGAGTATTGTGAAGATCTCAGAAAATATTCATTTCAAGTGTCTCAAGTATTATTATTCAATTATTATTACGAAAAATAAGATTTAACTAGTATTATATTTGGTATGTTTAAATATGGGTGTGCATTTCAAAATTACCTACAAAATTACAATACTCAAAAAGGTGTTCTATGAGTGATTTTAGATTAATTAGCCAATTGCCAAATTTCTGAGTTTTTATGAGGACAGGCTGATCTCCTTACCCTTACTCTGCCAATTCCCCATAGAATATTGATCTGTGCAGGAACTTAATCAGACAGTAAGGGAGCGACCTTGTACAGTAATAAGTGAATATTACTGATTAATCTTCCAGTTTAGATCAGATTCGAACCAGCGCTATCTCTAACGCTATTCAAAGTAATATAACTTCTGTATTAATAATTGTAGACCTATTGTTTGTAAACATTTTATTTACTGTAACCACATAGCTGTATGTTTGTTGTTGTACGTTTTTTTGCTCTAGTTTATATTTTAAAAATAAATTTGTTTTCTAAACTTCGCTTCTTGTTCTCAAGCATTAAGTAGAAAATCCTTTTAAATACTATTTTCCTGTACAAATTAAAATCTCAATATTAAATGATTCAAATTATTTTATAAAATGTATAACCTGTTCGGAATTTATGATAAATAATGTACCCTAAATTCACTTTAAGTCTTGCTAAGTGTACATATAATATTGGCCACAGGTTTAAGGTAAATATGTCATCAAAATAATATATTTGTTAGGTAATCTACTATTACATTCAAAATTATACTAAAAACATATTACTGCGCCTTTTAAATCAAATAGATGATGAATAAAGAAGTCAAGAGTAAAGAGGACATAAAAGAGGTTACCAGCTATTTAGGGACCCAGGCTATAAATTCTTCACTTTCCCCAATACACAGCTGTCCTTCCTTGTCAACATTGCAGATTCCATAAAAGGCTGTTGAAATGTGTTACCACAGTTTCAAACACTTGTGGTGTTACCTCTGTGGTGTTACCATTGTGGTGTTACTGTGTTAACGTAGATGACATGGTCAGTTAAATTCTTGTATAAATAGTGTTGAGATTTATGGTATGTTTCCTTTCTACATTATAAATATGCTTGTAATATTTAATTTGTTGTAAAATTAGTGTTTTAACAGTGATTTATTTTTATAAGAATTTGTGATTTATAACATGAACTGTAAATATTAAAATATTCAGACTAACCTGTCAATAGTTCAAATTTCATGTCATTTATTTTAACTTTCCATGACATTTTTCGGTAATATAATACCATCTTTAGATGAAATACATAATTATCTTGTTCAAGATAGTTATAAATAAATGGTTCCAAAGAATTGGCACAAACTTTTCCCCATATTAAACACTAAAAAATCAAAACTTTTAAAATTACCAGTTTGATTTCCAAACGGTTTTTTCCGTAACTCAAAAACTAGTCAAGTTAGAGTCATGCGGTTTTTACTCAAATATTTGAAATTGTAATTTACTTCTTTCCTGAAAATTTAATCAAAATCGTTATAGCCGTTTTTGAGAAAATTCCATTTTTGGGAGTTTTGCCTATAAAAATAGAAAAAAATTTTAAAAAGTGAAAAAACGGTCTGGAGATATTGGCTAAATACACCTCCATAACAAATTTCATAAAAATTGATCCATCCATTTGGTCTCCAGCGAAGTATACATACACACATACAGACAGACATACAAACATTTTTTCAAAAAACCACTTTTTTTGGTTCATGGACTCTAAAATGGATTTTTCAACCAACTTGTAATAACATTTTTTTGACAATCACAATACTTTATCTACACTAATGCACACGGGAGAAAGTAAAAAAAATTAAAACACTACAAACAAAATATATGAAGATAAAGAACAAATAACACAGTTCTGACATTAAATAAATAAGTATGATTCATAAGCATCATTATTGTCAGTAACAATATGTTAAAACAACCAATGTACTACCTATTATTTGGTTCATCCAGGTAAGTCTCAAACACAAGATGTAGTGATGAACTCCTAAACTTGTGTTCAACTATAAAAATACTTATTACTTGGTTTTGTAATAAACTGTCAATTGATTTAAAGTTGGTTATTTGTACAAGATTGAAAGCTGTTTAAAACTTGTTGGTTAAAAAATAAAATCTTACTTTAAAAAAATTTGTTAAATGTTAATCAGACAATATGTGTGTGTTTGTTATTTTAAAAGCATTTTTCATTTTGTTATTGGTTTGTTAAATTTTGATGCCAACTTTTGTTTACCTGTTAATAGTTTGTTGCAATAAATATTTTGAAAAGATGTTGTTTTGTACAGTACAGTACAATTTTTATAACTGTAGACTCGCAGTGCACTACTAACCTAATCCAATGAATGCAGTCCGATGAGTAATTCCTGCATTTAGTGACCTAATATGAGCTAATGTTTGTAAGACGCCCTTTACAATATTACTCTTCCTCACCTACCGCCACTTCCGGAGCCTGAGTCTACCATTTTAAATATTGAACTGTACACCTGAACATCATGCAGTCATTATGGATGTGCTTAATGTAATATGTACACTAAGTTTCTTTAATTTTGTGTATACTCTTTGAAAGCAATGATTAAATAAATAATCTAGTGATGAATTCCTATTTATAGATGAATAGAAATGTATATCTTGTTAGCATTTAAAAGCTGAAGATTTAAATGTTTGAAAATAATATGTCAGTAGTGTATTTTAAATATATTAGCCCAATTAGTTTAGTATTAATTTGGGCTATAAAAAGACTGAACACGGATATAAATTTACTGATAGGCTATTAGGATTATTCTAGGTGTCTGTCCCTCAACCATTTGAACAAACTTTACCTGAAAAAAGGTTTGTGGTAGAACATTAATTTATCAAAAAAGTTAGTAGCTTGTCAATACGTTAGTATAATGAATAATTAGTTATAATTATACATATAACACGCGGAGTTTGTTTCCTACTACTGGAACGTCAACTACTAATAGTATTAATTGTACCTTCTGGTGTTCCTTATCACGGTTGAGTTGCGACGCGTTTTGTCAGCACACTCATCATCAGGCATCGACTATGTAGCTTCTTCATGAATATTAACATAAAAATAGTCATTATAGACAACATAAATAAAACATATCAAACAGATTCAGTTGTCTAATACAGTGTGGACATAATTATAACTCCATCTCAGACAATTTACAAATAATATACAAATGCAAGAAAAATTATTTAATGTCCACACTCGAGAATTATGAAATTTACAAGGCAATAGTACGTGAATCAGATAATGTTCTGAATGATAAAGTCAACACCCAAGGAAATGTATTGTTCGACACTGTGATACAGCTGGAAAAGAGCAATATGTCACGGGGCAAAGTACACCATGACAACCGAAACTGTTTTAGTTTTTTATTTATGTTGTCTGTAATGACTATTCTATGTTAATATTCATGAAGAAGCTACATAGTCGATGTCTGATGATGTCAGTGTGCTGACGAAACGTGTCGCAACTCAACAGTGATAAGAAACGCCAGAAGGTACAATTAATATTATAAAACATGTGTCCTATCTCAACTGGTTTTCTGTATGTGATTTTTATAAATATCTAAATAATGTATCTCAAATCGGTTGAATTTAAAATACTGAAACTGAGTAAGAATAGGATAAATTTAACTGACAATATTTGGTTTCTTAAAAAAAATATGTTTCAAAATAGTGAAATTTAAAAAAAATTAATTGCTTTCTTAGATATTTAGCAATGAAATATTTCATCTATCCCCATTTTGAAACAGATTTTTCAACAAAAATAAAAATGAGCAGCAATATGTACCGGTATTCTATTAAGATAAATATTCATACAAAGCTTCAGTATTTTATCTTCATCTGTTTTTTTTTTTTTTTTTTTTATCTTTGTTAAAAATCACGCACAGACAAAACCAATCGAAATAAGAAACATGTTATACTGTATTATTTGTCAGTATCAACCGACTGAACAATGTGGCAAAGTTTGTTCAAATGGTTACATGACACTTTGTATATTTCATAGGTATTATTAAAGGACACACAACTATGTGTAAATATAAGACACAGATGTCTACAGAGATCTACACTTATTTAAAAGAACTAAACCGTGACTTATTAAAAGGTCAAACAAATTATTCAAAAAAGTCTTTAGTAAGTAAATCAATATAAATAGCTATCAGAAATAATAGTGAAAGTGAACTGGGGAAGGATTATTATTGCATTGATGAGAAGGGGGGGGGGAGTATGTTTGCAGAAATGGTGGGGAGGGCAGATACAGGTAACTAACTTCTAATACTGGATGCAGGTAGGACTTCTCCAGTAAAATATTCTCCCTTATCAGTTGCATGTTTATCTTTAATAAACTCAAAGGTGCTTGAATTTACAAAGGTGATTAATTTTAAAGTATTGTTCTAGAATTATTTAAAGCTATCACTTCTGCTCTGAAATTATATTTATCAACTTCAGGAAACTATTTAATTTAATGAAAGCAAATGAAATAATGCACCCAGTACTATAATATTATATTTATTGTTTTTTAGGTTAAAATATGTTAATAATAAATTCACATCAATTTGTAAAATGTGTGCTATTTCAATAGCTCATAATTGTAGGATTTTTTTGCTAAAATGTTGTTATTTGTTGGTATTATAAGTTACTGATATTGTTGAAAATACTTAAACAAGCAAATTGGTGACATTTATTTTGTCTCCATTTTACAAAGACTACTATTACATTTTCAGAACAAGTTAACAAGAATATAAGTTTAGATTACATATAAAGCTGTGGGTGCCTTAGTTGCCATGACTATTAAGCAATTAGTAGTCTCTACTACGATTGGAATGATGAATAATGAATAAAATGAAGTGTGGTTGTACTTTATTAATACTATTACTTAATATTTATTAATTTATTAAAGCTGTCAAAAAACCATTTCTTCTAACTTTAAAAACAGGTAATGTTATTAAAGCCTTGATTACATACACCTACTGTACAATAGATATTCCATCTAATAGGAATATTTGTGCCTATAATTTTGTTAGTTAGTGAGGCCCGTAACCACAGCTGGTTTAAACTACATTATATTTACATGGAACTGCACTAGTGCTCCACAATGAACCACAAACAGATAATTTGTGACTCAAAATTTAACATAGGATGTGAAATCTATGTTTGTGAATAAAATTAATGGTTAAAGTTTAATCATAGGTCTATAATTATTAGTATGTTTCTGATTTATATATTTCGAAATAAATTAAATACAAAATTTACATAACATTTAAACATGCCTTGACCTTACAGATATCTGGCTAATCAAGTTAATAATGTTCTTTATCCCATCTAACATGATCTAACTAAACAATGAAGGAATAATGATCCGTTATTATACTCCAACAATAAACAGCAACAAATTTCATTAAATAGTTAATTCTTATGTAATTGATATTTATTGATTTTTATCAAAAAGCACAAATTTTATTATAATAAAATATAGCCACAAAAATTACAAACAGATTTTAAATGTTCAAAGAAACATGCTTTATATTATCTACGTATATAAAAATCAAACTTTCGCATGTTTGTGTACACAAAACTCAAAAAGTAGTGAATGGATTTACTTGAAAGTTTTATGTAACATGAAATTGATGAACAAGAGTGTTTTTACATAGTTAGTTCCTAAAATTGTAAATAAAAACAGGGCATTTAATGTATTTCCTAACGTACCTACACTTCACAAATGGAAAAAAATTTCACTACTAAAAAGTGCTACTATTACCAGCTTATTTATATGAATATTATGTCGAAATCATATCCTGTAAATTTATTACCGTGACCAGATGACTGTTTATTTATGAAAGCAACTGTACTGATTGAACAATTAGTCTGTGCGCGTGTCAGTGTTGCTACTAACCATATTACTAATGAATATTACAATAATAAATATCAGCTGAGTGGGCTAATGTTTTCATAAAAGAGCCCCTCTTCACTTCTCGCCTATGTCCAGCTGATACTGGCCAAGAGCACAGACTAATTCTTCAGTCAGTAAGTTACTTTATTTCATGTAAACAGCCAACATTTATTTTTCTAACAACTAAAGTAAAAAATCCTTGTATATAAAACGTTGTATATAAGCCGGTTTTTGTCAACGCAACTCCTCCTTTATTTCTTAACCAATCGAAACGGTCAAGGTGTCAAAAAATTTTTCTCTGTCTGTAATTGTGCACTAAGGTCTCTTACTTCTTCGAATTTTTTTACCTTGAAGGGTATGGGAAGCCCTTAAAGTTTGTTTTTCGACCATAAGAATAACATGGAAATAGATTTATATAAATCGAAAAGTAACAGCTTTCAAATGTAAATAATGATTTAGAAAAATGTTTTACACCTTTTGAAATGTACACAATAGTGTTTGTAATATTGATGAGGTTAGATCTTTTATAATGTTAAACCAGGGAAGGTTGTAGGCATGGTTAAATGGTAATTTAATGCAGATATTTTATGTATCTAATTAATTTTTACCTGTTAAACAAAACAAATTAGATAAACACGTTTGAAATAGGCTCAGTAATATCATTGGGTTTTTATGATAGTAAATAGGTAGCAACACAAGCAATGTTGGTGAGATACTGTAAATAAATTTAATATTGCAATTTTACGTTACACAGTTAACCTACTATTATTTGTAGTCAAAAGTCACTTGAAAAGGCTGAAGGCTGAATTGTAACGAGCACAGCGAGTGATGGGGTTGGCATACGTAGCGTGCAGTGGTGTCCCCTCGTAATGACTATTAGCTAAAAAATATTAGACTAGTCCACTGCAAAACATAATCGTTGAATAATAATAAAGTGTTTAGCTAGTAATATTTTATTTAGAAAAAAGTCAATATATAACATGCACTATAAAAAAATTATTGAACTAAATTCATATTACTGTTGATACACTAATTACACAGATTGTGGTAAACTTGTTTAGTAATAATCTAAATTCACTATGGTGAATGAACGGTCAAATATTGGTCATATTTGCTGTTAGGCAGTACAAAAATATATAAGTTATAGAGCTAAATAAATGATAACATGTCAAGCAAGATTTGACCAGTTGTAAGAAATGTAAACTAGTAAGCTTGAATATACTCTTAACTAATTTATTACAGTTAAATGTGACTAATTCAAGATGAAGCAGATTTAGTAAATTTAGTTTTCTCCAAAGATAACACAGCTGAGTCTGTTTCAAGAACTTGTCCAAGGCATTATTTCACTTTCCAAACTATTGGCAAAGATTACTTTCTCTAGTTCCCATATAGAAACCCCGTGATGGTGTAAGAGGTGGTTCAATAATTCTCTAGTACTGGTGGTAGTTTTATAAAATTTTAATTTACCGAACATTAATTAATACTCTAATTTACTAGATGACGTTGGCCCAAAATAAAAGGTAAATTTAATTTTAAAAATACCATAGTATATATTTTAAATATTTATATATTATAAGTTACATTCGTAAAAATGACCAGTCAAAATGATTGAAAAAAAGGAATAAGAAGTACCATAATGTCACCAATTTATATTCATGTAGCATTAAGAGCAAACATTTTAAATTCTTGAACCAACTATTAAAATGTATTGTAAATTGTAGGTACATATAAATGATTGGTTATTTTTGTTTTCCCTTAACCTCACTTGCCAGTTCACATGGGCTTGCAGACCTGTGCGTGAACTTTATTCAACGAATGAAGTACCGACTGTTGGCTCAATGGGGATTCAAACCTTGGACCTTGCTCTCCGCAGTCCGGAGCCTTAGCCACTGAGCCACCATGCCAACAAAATAATAGTGGCTGTGTCTCATTTAATGTACCAATAAAAAGTTTAAATTATAAAAACGTGTTTTTAATTACTCAATAAATATAATATATGTCGGTTTATGCCTTGGATCTCATAAGTATGATTATAAAATTATGTTTTTTATTTCTTACTAGTTTTTTATCTGTACATTGCCACAGGAAAAATCATGTAAATAGTAATGTGTAGATTTGATTAAAATTTAATGTTACAAAAAAATTTTCATTTCACTGTTTTTGTTGAACAGCCGATAATTAATTAAATAAATAAAATAACTGCATTAAATTACCATAGAAACTTAAAAGCCATTTGGGTAGAGCCTTTCAGTCAGATGGGAATAAAACGATGCTTAAAATAAATAACTTTCCAAAGTCACATGACGATCTGATAAATGGTGTAGTAATATATTCTGGACAAACAGACAGACATATATATATATATATATATATATATATATATATATATATATATATATATATATATATATATATATATATATATATACCTACATAGATAGATAACTATTGACTTTAGGTGTAGGTTTATACTCGGATCGATACACAAAATAACCTAGTGTGGGTGAACTTTATTAGAAACATTGATGTTTGATAACATTTTCCCAATACAGGTGGCATTGGCACTAAATTACATTTTAAAATATTTACCTTATGTAGTGCGCATAAACATTTCTGAAAGAGAGGAAAGTGTGATCCCGCCCCAACATGAGATCTTACAGCATCACCCAGTGAAAACTTCTTAAATTTATCTATTTTTATATCACTGATCGTCAATATGGATTTTGAATGTAGATAAGGAAGTGCAGTCATTGTTACAAACTAAGGCTGCACTGTTACAAACTATTCCTTAGAAAGTGTCATTATATATACTCTTTCCCTTCTAAAACTCTTCCCCCAATTACTAAAACAGTAAAACGTACTACTTCCTGCCGGAAACGTCACTAGAAGCCAAAGTAAAACAGTTTTATTAGTTTAAATGTTCATTATTTTTGTGTCATACTGTTCATTGCTTCCAATAGCTATAAGTACAGTGTGTATGGATATATAAATCAGGCCCGAGAGGACTCTCAAACACTGTATCAGCGTTTTTCTGTTAGTGCAATAACAGAGTTGCAGAGCACCGTCTACTGCACGCAATGCATGCAAATTGAACAACTTTCTGCAATAGGTTAATTCACATGTACTATTTACATATTTCAAAACACATGTGTAACGAACAGGCAATGAAAAAAACCGACAAATCTAATTAAAATCCTAGTAGACTATATAATACGTGAAGCCGTGTTTTGTCAACGGAACTCCTCCCTTATTTTCTGACCAATTTAAACGGTTGAGGTGTCAAACAATTTCCCTCTCTGGTCGTAGTTGTGCAATAAGGTCTTAATTCTTCAATATTTTCACTCTGAAGGGAACGGGAAGAATGTATATTTTTCGGCCGTAAGAATAACATGGGGAGAGATTTAACCCGTTTTATCCTAGCGTTGCCATATGGCAACAGCAAACACAATAAAGTAAAATAAATGGGAAAAATAGGGAATTCGATCCTAGAGGTTGGTCAACCTGTCAAGTCATTCCAGACACATGTGGGTCTTCATAACAACACAGTTTGAGTTGTTAGGTTATGTTGGGATGTGAATGTAAACTGTTGTTGTTTGCAGATTGTGTTTTGTTCAATTGAATCATGACTTGTAACTTTGAGTAAGTATTTTTATAAACATATTTATTATATTTAGGCCTAATTTAGTTATTGTCGTACTGTCCATAGTTGTAGAATTATGTTCATACTTTCAAATGTAATTCCTGATCACATATAAACCTACAGAGCTCGCCATATGTTAGCTGTTGCCATATGGCAACGCTAGGACAATACACTGCAATTAATCAGGTATAGTATAATCTTTTTACAATATCAATTTTTTACTTTCAGGCGAGATCTTACGCTGCGAGATGTACTTGACCTCATCGCTAATGAAGATGATAATGAGATTAGGAATCAAGTAGATGCCTTATACATAGCACCACCTGATCCTTCTGCGTTAACCGATGAAGATTCGGCAGACGAAGATGAAGGGTGTGCTGTTGATAATTTATCGGGACGACAATTGATGGCAAGCGCAGAAATAAAGCTAACTAATAACACTGCTATTTCAAGCGTTGTTGATTACAGTTCTAGTTTTGACTACTCTAGGCCTAGTACAAGCCGTGATTTTGATCAAAATAATTTGTTAGTCCTAAATAAAAGCACACAACCCATAACAACTACTTGCCGTGCAAACAAAGCCAGTAATAGCCACCAAACAATCAGTTCCAATATAAATTCTCAGTTGAAGGGTAATGTAGTTAATAATAGAAAATCTACTCTTGTAACGTCTCTATTGTCTGAAAAAAACAACGAAAATGCTGCTAAAAATAAAAAGACATCTAATGACAAAACTTGGATTAGTGGGGATCTAGAGCCTTCAAACATTACCTTTCCAAGCCCAGATTTCTCAAAATATAAAGATTTTTCCGCCTCTGAACTGTTAGAACTATTTTTCGACGATGATGTTTTTGAAATATTTTTGCGAGAATCAGCCAGATATGCACAATATAAGAATTGCCCTGACCCTAAAATAAATAAAGAAGACTTGAAATGTTTTATTGCTATATTATTATTTAGTGGTTACCATTGCCTTCCTGGAAAACGCTATTATTGGGACTCAAACCCCGACATGCACGTTGATTTTATTTCAAATGCAATGAGACAAAACAAATTTGAATTGATAATGAAGTTTCTACACAGTGCTGATAATAATCAGGTGGATGTGACAGACAAACTTTGGAAACTGAGACCTGTGTTAAAGCTGTTAAAAAATAACGTTTTAGAACATTTTGTTCCAGAACAAAACTTATCATACGACGAAAGCATGATTCAGTATTTTGGGAGGCATGGCTGTAAACAGCACATCCGAGGTAAACCCATACGATTTGGATTCAAAGTATGGTGTGTTAACACTGTCTGTGGCTATTTAGTTAATTTTGATGTTTACCAAGGGAAGTCTTTGGAAATGCCCACAGAATACGATCAGTTGTTTGGGAAATCTGCAGCTCCTTTAGTCAAGATGATTGACGAATTCCCACATCAGAAAAAGATGTTTCCTTACAGATTTTTTTTCGATAATTTGTTTACAAACTTTTACTTGCTAAAGTATCTTCAAGGCTTAGGTTACAGTGGTATAGGAACAATAAGAGAAGATCGTATTCCTAAGAACTGCAATCTTACCCCGAAAAAAGAGATGAAAGTCAAGCCTAGGGGTCACTTCGAGTCATCGTTGTGTTAGGAAGATGGAATACTTGTGTGCAAATGGCGTGACAATGGCGTTGTAAGTATAGCGACAAATTGCCATGGAGTACAGCCAACAAATAAAGTAAGACGATACAGTCAAGCGGAGAAAAAGTACATTCAAGTAGATAGACCAGCAGTGTTTGGGGAATATAATAAGAATATGGGGGGTACTGACAAGATGGATGAACATGTAGGAAGCTATCGCATTGGGATTAGAGGGAAAAAGTGGTATTGGCCAATAATAACTTGGCTAATAGATGTGTGTGTACAGAACGCTTGGCAATTGAGAAGAAGCTCAGGGAACAAACAACCCCAGATTGAATTTCGAAGAGAATTGGTGCAGTGCTACATACTCAGACATGGTGTACCCAGCAAAGGTCCAGGCAGACCCCTATCATCAAAGCGATCTGTGAGTGACAGTAGAGTACCAGATGATCTACGCTATGACCGACTTGATCACCTAGTCATTTCTACTCCAGAAAAAAAAACGATGTGCAGGGGAAGGCTGTTTGTCCATCGTACGCACTATGTGCAAAAAATGTCAAGTTGGACTATGTGTAGAGTGTTTTACACTTTTCCATGAGGTCACATATTAGTTAGTATTATACACACAATTGTTTCTAATTATAATATATGAATAAAACCTATTCAAATATGTAAAAGTCAAGTTTTAACTTCCTCCTTCTAATTAAAATGTAGTAGCAGTGTGTTGTCCTAGCGTTGCCATATGGCAACAGTCGATAATTCCCACTATATTTACATAAAACATAAAATTAAGTCATATTCTATTATTTTTAACTATATTAAAGAGAAAACTATATGAATCAACTTAAAAAATTAAATTTAAATAATTTGGGATAAAACGGGTTAAATTAACCGAACCGACCGTTCAAATGTAAATAATGATTACAAAAAAATGTTTAACAGCTGTTGGAATGTAAACAATGGTGTTTGTAATAGTGAGAAGGTTATATCTTTCATAGTGATAAACCAGGAAAGGATGTAAGAATGGTTTTTATTCACATTCGATTGTAGGACTCCGCTATACTGGACTTGAAGGTTTCAATTGTAATCTAATGCAGTGATTTTAGTTACTTGATTTATCTTAAGCTATTAAACAAAAACAAATGAAATAAAAACGTTTGAAATAGGCTAAGTAATATCAATGGGTATTTATACACTAATAAATAGGTAGCAGCGTAAGTAATGTGTGTGAGATATTGTAAATAAATGTATTATTGTGATTTTATGTTATACAGTTAACCTACTATTATTTGCAGTGAAAATTCGCAGCCCAAGGTCGAAGGCCGAGGTGTAACGAGCGTAGCGAGTGACGGGGTTGGCACGCGAAGCGTGCAGGGGTATCCACTAGTATTTAAATATATTTTTGTGTTTTACTGGAAATAATACTGGTGGCATTAATTTTTAAATGAAAAAGTGTAAAATTCTTTGGAGACTCTTCTGTTTCTTTAAGAATAGCAAAATATCTTTGTCGAGATTTGCAATAAAACATTGAACATAATTATCACATCCCCATAAGCTTTAAATAATAAATATTTATGTAGGCCTATACCAATGATTATGAAGTGGCTTTGCCGTTCGAATCCAATAAATAAATAAATAACATTTTGTATTGTAACCAAGTTTTTACATTCAATATTATTTTGCTCACTAATTGGGGGGGGGGGGGGGTTGATTTACCACTCCCGAATATTTTGTTGGTCATAGATACTTTTGCTTCATTCGACTCATAATATTGAACTGAAAGTGCTAATGAATTTTTAGTTACTGTTATATTGTAAAGTGTATAAAGACATTCTTACTTTTCCAAAAAGTAACTTCAGTGGTCATCTAAACCTAAAATTGCCAGTGGTTTTGTCCGACTTCATCGCAAGATAGCGGAGTCAAGCAACATCGACCGTGGCTGTTCCTTGGATGGGTGACAGTCCGAGCGATCCTGTCCTTACTCGCAGCCCGCCTGCACGGTTACTGGTAGTGGTTCGGAAGTCACCCTTAAGAGTCTGCAGAGGTAAAATGAAAAGGCTAAGTTGACTCTAACGCTAGTTGAGGGTGACAACATCCAGAACTATTGGAAAGGAAGTTGGCTAGACGGAGAACATTGTTCACTGAAAAAAGAACCACGTCATGGCAATGGCAGTCAAGGTCAGACTCCTCGGGGGTAATAAAAGGAAGCAAACTTTCCCTTGTCACTGAAGAGAGCCTTACGAACTGTCGATGGGCTGCCACTACTGTAGCTCACAGCAACTGTTTGAAATATGCCGGCACAGAAATGATGTGCACCCGAGCTTTACGGTTGTTTTGTAAGGAACGAAGAAACCTACGAGAAATCTAATCACACCATTGTTTTCCTCGTTTAATTGTACGTTTTGACAATTGTATTTTAAATTTTATTACAAGGTTTAATACATTTATCCTATTTGAAACAAGAAAAGTACAAGAATTTTAACTAGTTTTCGCTGTATATCAAATTTACGCCGTTTTTACTGAAAGTACCGTTAATGTATCGCATTTACATTTTAATAGGTGGTTGGTAGGAATATATTCTATAAGTTATATAAATTTTAGAATTTTAACTTTTCGAGAAAAAGTTGTTATCAATTTCCTGAAACAACGTTTTCTTGGCTTCTAGAGGTCATACAGATTTGGTCTCGTTGTAATCCTTATAAAATGTATAGTTACGATACATTAGTGTTATATGCGTTAGTAAATGCAGTGCTTTTAAATTGATACATTTCAGTTGATTTAAATCTATTTAAAATCACCGTTGGTCCCCTGGTTAAGTGTTAGAGGGGCTGCTTAGCCCTAACTTCGCCTGGTAAAATGAGACGATCTTCTTTACATCATATTGTTAATTGTTACAATTATCAGACTTATACAATGCTTAAGTTTGTTTTAAATAAAATTACAGTGAGAATTCAAAATTAGAATCAAAGTAAAATATTATATTTTCAATTAGTGTGTATTTAACTTAGTGACGTGTATGAATTAGGCTTGTGGCATAGCATTTTTGTAATGGGCCTGCCAACGTGCGTGCGTGAGCGACTAACAGCTTTATCTTTAGTTTTCAGTCCTGGGACATAATATAATCATCAATATATAGTCCTAAAAACCATTTATATATAGTTCTTACGTTCGTTTAGTATAATTGCGTTCTAAAAATAAGGTCGTGGTTTTTATAATACAAAGAAAAAAAAGAAAAAATACCAGTAAATATGGGGTTTGAATTAATGTGTTATGAGATACCCACAATGTGTATTGTTATTTTTAATTTTATCGTTCCCTAAATAATTTTTATCTTGGCTATAATTGTACTGGTATTTTTTCATGTAAAGTAAATGGTACAGTAAAATATTTATAGGCTACATATCTTTACACTTTAAACATTGTTATTGGTTATATGTCTACCGTCATATTTTTGTCTATCATGACTTTTAACGTCTAATGTTTTAGTTGGATAGCTTTCAATGTTTGAATTTTGTTAATGGGTAAATAGAAGTATTTTTGTCTTTTACCATCATTTACGTGGTAACGTAACTGAAAACAAATATTTGAAGAATTAGTCTCTAAAACTACTAAATTCTGTTCCTAATAGTGAAGCATTTTACATCAAAATTGCCAGGAATGCCCAATTAATTTAAATCTAAGAAAATATGGAAAATACCTGTTTGATATGACATTGCTTCAAAATTGTAAAAATCTAATAAAACACACAGATTTACAAAACTGTGTAATTTTTCAACCAAGGAAAAATCATCATACATTTAGTCTACCTATATTATATTTTAGCATTTTGTTGGTTATAGATACTTTTGTTCCATTCCACTCATAACTGAAAGTGCTAATGAACTTTTAGTTACAGTTATATTGTACAGTGTATACAGACATTCTTACTTTTCCAAAAAGTAACTTCAGTCAGAGGTTATGTAAATCTAAATCTATACTCAATTTCATTAAGTGATTGTAGTTGGTTAAAGCAAATAGTGTTAAAGCCAGTCTTGTTTAGCTTAGGGTTATCAGTTCGATCCCAATCAGAAGAATAGCAAAAAAGCAAATGTTGAAAGAAATCAGCTGATAAGTGATAACTAACAGCTGTTCATTTGTCATGGGCTATAAATGAATGACACTTTCTAAGGAATAGCCAGTCTTAGTTTGTAACAATGGCTCCATTTACTTATCTACACTCATTCAAAATCCATATTGACGATCAATGGTATAAAAATAGATAAATTTAAGACGTTTTCACTGGGTGATGCTACAAGATCTCAAGTTGGGGTGGGATCACATTTTCCCTCTTTCAGAAATGTGGCCCAGAATACATTCATTACCACGAATACAGTCACTGCCAACGAAGATATAACATGATATTACTAGACTAGTAATTGACAAAATAATTATATTTGGAGCTGATGCGCGGTGCATTGAACATTATAATGTACTATTGAGACTGAAACGAAAAATTAGGTATGAAGAGCTCTAGCACTATAGTCACAAATACTGTTTATTAATCAAAATTAGTGGACTGTATAAATTGATGAAATTGAACTAACTATTAAACGTACAGTACGCATTTTGCAGGTTATCAGGATAGCCAATTGGAGTCCCGTAAAATTAAAACTACCCAAATTACCATTAAAATTTGGAGAATCCGAAAAAATCTATAACAAAAATTTTTAAAACCATTAAATAAAAATAAAACAAATGTAGCAATCCTGCAAGGCTATTTCAGAAGTGGGTCGCAATGGCCTCTTTCAAAAAATAAGGGGTAAAGTCTAAAAGTATTTTTCTCTATAGCAGCCATTGATAATAGAATAAGAATATATTTATTTTCTCGAAATATATACATAAAATACATATAATTACATTTAAACATAAAAAGGTTTCTTCTTAATTCTCTGTTAACAAAATAAAACTCATACTACTAGAACAAAACCTTTCATAAATTACATATTTCAAGAAAATACTAGGACCTCCTAAGGCAATGCCTGTTTAAGAGGTTCCTTCTTTTCAAATAAATCTTAATATGCACATGAACAAATAATATTAATTTAAAACAAAAAATCCCAATTCTTCAAAATATAAACACTAATATAAAAACATAAATAGCTTAAACCTTAACTCTAAATTTAATGTTATCCTAACCCTAACAGTATAGCTATATAATACAATAATAGGAACAAAATAAAAACGAAACAATTTATGACTAACCAAATATGTATACTTTACCATGTTATCTGAAATAAATATATGATACAGTGAATAAGTATTTACAAGGTATTAAAATTTATACGATTATAAATGAATAATAAAAATATGTTTGAAAGTGTATTGCTTTAAACTTGAATATTTACAAGGTAATCTATACTTTCTTGCTTTAATAACCAATTTTTTACTTTGTTGGAAAATAATTTTATATTTTTCAAATTTTGCAGAACAATTGGTATTGAGTTAAACATTTTTGGTCCCGGAAATAAATAACTTTTTGTATAGAAAGTGAGATTTGGTTTGGGAACCATAAATACATCCTTTTTTCTTAGCTTAACTTTATGTATTTCGACAATTTCAGGCAAATTTCTCTTCATTACATAGTACATTTTTAAAACTTTATGAACAAACATATATTTTAATGGTAATATCTGTTGTTTTAAAAATAAATGATATGATGCTTCCATTGTTGCTTTCTTATAAATTATTCGAATAAACTTTTTTTCTTGTATAAATATGTGCCTAATATTTGATTCATAAGTCCCACCCCAGCAAAAGCAAATATTGATGTAAATAAAATGTATGTTAATAAGTGCAAACTAGCTGTTAATGTCATGTTCATATTTTGTTACAGACGCCATGGTACGACTTTCAGCAGTCATAAAAACAGTTTTCTTGCTCGCAACAACTTTATTACTGACCATTCAACGTAAGAAATATATGACTTTATATCATGGGTTATCTTAGTTTTACTCATATGGTTTAGTTAAAACTTAATTATAACTAATGAATAGTGTTGTGAGTAGTTTTTATAGTTTATTTCAAGAAACATAAAAAAAAAATAATTTTAGACGAATCATCATCATTGTCAGTAAGCCTACATGTTACATCAGCCTCCAGCCCCCAGGCTAGAAACAGAGGTCTCTTTCTTACGGCCGTAACGAACGCCTCAGTGGGATATGTAAGAATAAGAATAAGTTATAAATAGATTACAATTAATGTACCTACATCGTTAGAAATATGTAATAAATAATAATTACTACGTTTATCCTGAAAGATTGGTGGGGGTAGAGTAAAGTGACTGACAAGATACTGGCTCTGCCATCTGCATGGCAATGGAGAAATAACTAACTAACACACTGATTTGATACACATTCAGTGCACTATTGGATGCCACATATATTACTTTATTATCTATGGACACTGTGGTAAGTCAAAAGCTGTAAAAAGAGACTCAACAGGTCAACATAATCTGACGTTTAAGAATGAACTTACCAACCCGAATAAATAATTTTGTTTAGAGCGTTGTTGTCTATGAAGGCGTCGTTTGAGAGCTTGGCCATGTTGTTTTAATCCCATAAGAACAATGTCATTTTCGAACTGGACATACGATGACGCGCATCCAAATTTAACAGTTATTTTTATACGGATTTTCCCCAAACAAATTGCATTTGATCAAGAATGAAATTGCAAGTTGGAATTGTTTTGCGAATTCCTAATAAAATTTTTAGAAAAAAAAATTAAAATATTTAGTTTTAAGTTTTTATTTTCACCTGTTTTTAAAAACTAGGTGTATAAATTCAAAATATCACGAGCAAACCTAATGCGCAATATGATAACGTTTAAAATGACACATCATACATAACTTTTGGTCAATAAATAACGAAAAATATGGATTCGCAAATAATATAGTTCTTAAGGGAGTAAAACCAACATGGCCGACTCTTAACGCATTAACTACAACGTCACAGTAATTACGTGGGAAAATGGGGTTTAAAAGGAATCCCTATAAAGGTTAAATGTTCCTTATAAAGGCTCTGTATTCTATTTTTCAATAGAAAACCACAGTATTGAACAATCGTTAAACCCACACGTGAGCCAAATATTATTGACTTTCCAATATAAGATAGTTTTGCTGTGTAAATTATTTATTATTATCAATTCTGTGAACTGAATTCTCATCACAGTTTTCTGAAATCATAAAAAAACATCATTTGCGCAGACGGAAGCCGTCTTACATAGATAAAAAAGATTAAGGTAACATAAATATTTTTACTAAAGACTTTAAAAACCTATTCACAAAATGCTTAAGATTTAATTATGTCCATTAAAATTAGAAATCCACATTTGAAGACCTAATGACATCGATGGTAGATATAACGTTACGTACAGAACGGAAAAAGTCGGTGATAGTAAAGTGATAGTATGTCGTAGGCTTGCACGTAAAAAGTAGAGAACTACTGACGTTATCAAGGTAAATAGAGAAAAAAGGGGCCAAGGACGGAAGGAGGCAAGATCTTGTGTAACAAGGTTCAGAAAGATTCGCATTCATTGTGTTTGACACCGACGGTGATCAGACAAATGCGACTCAGCCGGGGATAACTTACATTGAGAAGTAGGTAGAGCAGGCTTTAACACAGCGAAGGCCTGGAAACAAATTAATTAAGGTTAAAATCCACTCCTTTATCCATAGTGAATGGACATTATTAGGAAACCAGGACTGATTTCCAAAAGATACTGGAAATAGTATCCTGGAGTGGAATTCAGATGTGATATTATACAACAGTCCAATGGGCTCAAGGAAAAATTAAAAGTATGCCTACTTATTTATTTCTAGACGTTTAAAGCATCCATGACCTGATGAATCCGGAATTAGTACATTTAAGAAATGGCAGTTAATTGGAAGTTGCCAAACAATTAAGGGTTTCAATTTGGGCAACTTTAGAGAATGTAAACGTTGTTCAACGGCTATATAATATATAGCCTTAAACAAGTTTAGAAGGTCTGTCGGAACTTCGTACCTAGGCCTACTCTATGAAGTTACGCCGATGAATGCAAACTAGAGGAGCAGTCTCTGCACAGATACGTTATGATTTTGCATGTTTCTTTTATAGTAGTTAGAACCTAGGTTATTTAGCAATTAGAATTTGTAATGCTGCATGATGTATGCTTTTTATTTTATATGACTTGGCCTATTGTTTGTAAACATTTAATGGCTGAATAAATCATTTGAATCATTTGAATAAATCATTTACGTATACAGTCTATCTGTAGTTTTAAGAAGCTAGTTCATAAAATCATGAACTAGAGAACCAATCAGTTCATGGGACAACAGTGGATTTTCATCTTAAGAGGCTGTCGGCCATGTTGGTTTTAATCCCATAAAAACAATGTTACTCGTGTTTGCGAATCCATATTTGTTCGTTATTTATTGACCGAAAGTTGTGTATGAGGTGTCATTTTAAACGTTAACATATTGCTTGTTTGGTTTGGTTTTCATATTTTGAACACATACGCCTATTTTCGAAAAATAAAAACATATAACTAAATATTTTTATATTTTATTCTATAAAACTAATTAGGGATGCGAAAAGCAATTCCAACGCTCAATTTGATTCTCGATCTAATGCAATTCGTTTGGGAAAATCCGTTTAAAAATAACTGTTTAATTTGGATACGCGTGATAGTATGTCCGGTTAGAAAATAACATTGTTCTTATGTGATTAAAACCAATATGGCCGACAACTCCTGACAGCCTCTGCAGACTCTTAAGATTTGTATAAAAATCTTATTACAAAAAATTTATAAAGAACACATCTATATTTATAAAAGAGGATGTTTGTATATATGTATGTTTGAAGTTTATGCGCTGCCAAACCATCCAACCGATCACCATGAAACTTTAGGATGCTATCCTGTATACTCCCGAGATGGTTTCTGTGAAGTTTGATGCAGATCCGTCCACAGGGTCCCGCCCCACGGGCTCCTAAAGATCCCATGTTATTCATATGGAGAATCTGAATTGTTTACAAAAAACATATGACTCTGTGGTTTAATGTAGTTTCACATGCCATAAGCAGATTGAAGTTCTCACAACAACAGTACTGTATATGTTTTTATTTATTGTAGTTCTAAATTTCACCTTGAGAGTGTAGCACACACTACTTTTACTTGATCAGGTGATCTGTATTTGGTGTTAACCTTTTTTCATTGGTAATTAAAACATGTGGTGAAACGTGAAAATAAAAAATAAATAATTATTGGTTTTGCAGTTTACTTTTTATGACATGCCTCCTAAAAAAACTAATATTGGTAGAAGAAGCAAAAATGCTCGAATTCTTTCAGCTATTAGGTTCTAAATCAAACTCAATATTATTATGACCGACGAAGCGGGCGGGTACAGCTAGTATAGTTCTAGAAGCTTTAATAATCACTATACTCATTAGGTCGGTATGAGAGACATACTAAGCACTTTATACTAATTAGATAAACAGTTGGTTCACACTTAGGGTTCACGCTACGTAGGGCCAATGAATACACACTCTGAATACACATAGAGTGTGTATTCATTGGTAGGGCTGATATCCAGTTGCACCGGCGGTCAAAGGAATTTCCACGGGTCAAAACATTCCTCCGTCCGAAAAGTGTCCAGATGCACGGTGGTCAAAATCTACCCACCTCACTTATCCCCGCTGCAAATTCCTTCGACCGCCGGAGCCGGTGCAATTGGAAGGCCCCTTCCTTCCCCACCCCACTACATTTCTTCAAACATAGTTTATAAGTGTTTAACAATTTCGCAATGGAATATTCTATCAAACACTTGCCGATGTTTCGTGGCATATACTAATGGTAGACCATAGCAGGTTCTAACTAATAAATATGGTAACTATGTATTTAATGCTTAATTTTGTGTTTATCCGTGGCAACACTAACATCTAACCTAACCTAACCTAACCTAACCTAACCTAACCTAACCTAACCTAACCGACTCATGACTCATGTCATAACAAAGGGTGTGGAATTTGGCACGGTCAGCTTGGGGTTACTGTACTAGGAATCCGGCCTGGTTGGACTTTCCCGGCTCATGTCATAAACAAGGGCCTCTGGTGCAATTGGAACACCCCCCAAAAGGGGCTCCGGTGCATCTGGACACATCAGTTTGGGGCCGATCCCTGACCCCGGTGCAATTGGAAATCTCCCCTACGTAGTCTGTTACGTCCTATGTGTTCTTTTACCAAGTTTGCATGAGTGTGGGCCACCCTGCCACTCAGACTTATACAGACACATATAACCCCCCTCCCCCCCCCCCACACACACACACACGCGCGCGCGCGCACGCACACACACACCCAGTGATATTGGTCCTCCTTCCCACCCTAACGCGAACGGTAGTATTGACCCACACGTACAAGTACGGTACTATTGACCCTCCCGCCCACCCATACACGTATTGGCCCACCCACCAACCCGTTCATTTTCGTACAGTGGTATTGAATCACTCGCCCACCCATACACGTACAGAATAGTTACAGTGTTTTTGACCCACTCACCTACACATACACTCACAGAGGTATTGCACCACCCACAGACCCACCACGTGCAGTGGTGATATTGACTCACCCGCTCACCTATACCCGTACAGAGTAGTAACTCATGTACCCACCCATACAAGTACTGTGGTATTGACCTACATATACACGTTAACACGTTCATTAGTATAGTTGTATCATTACAAACACGAGTAGAGTTATTGACACACCCACCCTCCCATATACTTGCAGTGGTATTCTGAATGGGCTATTGTACATTATTATGTATAGTAAAATACTCATTGTCACGCAAAATGATTGCTATTAGAATATATTTAAAACTAGCTTATTTACAGTAATACCAGGAGTAGTATGAAAATCGAGCCATTTTCATCACTGATTCTGTTTATGCTGGTTAATCACTCCCTAAAAGAGTGCAGAGGACACTCTGTAACCATGTGATCCATTGTTTGGATAGACCCCGAAATCACAAGCCTGATCTAGTGTCAATTCCCAATTATACTTCCAGTAGTTATATCTGCCAACACCAGTTCGGAACCGATTTAACAGTTAACCATTCCCTACGTACCTACCTACGCTCTGGCTAAGTTCTAAATGAGTAATAAACCTGGTATAGTATGCTATGGAATTGACCCAGCCGCCCTCCCGTACACGCACCGTACATGCAAGGTGGAATTGACCCAGCCACCCTCCCGTACAGTACAGTGGTATTGACCCAGCCGCCCTCCCTTACACGCAAGGTGGAATTGACCCAGCCACCTTCCCATATACGTAAGGTGGAATTGACCCAGCCACCCTCCCGTACACGCAAGGTGGAATTGACCCAGCCACCTTCCCGTACACGCAAGGTGGAATTTGACCCAGCCACCCTCCCATACACGCAAGTTGGAATAGACCCGGCCACCCTCCCGTACACGCAAAGTGGAATTGACCCAGTCGCCCTCCCGTACAGTACAGTGGTATTGACCCAGCCACCCTCCCTTACAAGCAAGGTGGAATTGACCCAGCCACCCTCCCATTCACGCAAGGTGGAATTGACCCGGCCACCCTCCCATACACGCAAGATGGAATTGACCCAGCCACCTTCCCGTACACGCAAGATGAAATTGACCCAACCGCCCTCCTATACACGCAAGGTGGAATTGACCCAGCCACCTTCCCAGAACGTAAGGTGGAATTGACCCAGCCACCCTCCCATACACGCAAGGTGGAATTGACCCAGCCACCCTCCCGTACACGCAAGGTGGAATTGACCCGGCCACCCTCCCGTACACGCAAGGTGGAATTGACCCAGCCACCTTCCCGTACACGCACGGTGGTACTGACCAACCCGCCCTCCCCTACAGTACAGTGGTAGCGACCCACCCACCTTCTCGTACAGGATGGTGGTGTTGACTTACCCACCCTCCCGTACAGTACAGTGGTAGTGACCCACTCGTCCTCCTGTACGGTACGATGGTATTGACCTACTCACTCTCCCGTACAATTAGGTTTTATTGACCAACCTGCCCTCGTGTATAGTACGGTGGAACTGACCCACCCGCCCCGCCTCCCGTACAGTAGAGTTGTACTGACTTATCCAATTGTAAAATACTCGTATATATATATATATATATATATATATATATATATATATATATATATATATATATGTATGTATACACACACACTAGATTGGTATCTGTAAATTATTAATCTACTGAGAGTTAGGCATATGTTTTAAAATAAAGGTACGATGAGAGGATTCCAGAGATTTATAAAGCTCAATTCAAGGCCCTGCTTGGTGACGTAACTAGGCGGCACCATGGAAGCCGTCCTGAACCCCCCCCCCCCCCCCACTGAACTTTTCCCTCATTCACTTCACTGTGATTGTGTTTTTATGAGGAAGCACGCGTACTGGTGTTCACAAAGCTGGTTTTATGGAAATAACTAACATGAAAAAAATCAAAAATTATACTTCTGTTTGATTTACCAGGAGAGTATTGTTTATTTTGTATTACGTTTTCAACTTTCTTGATATCAAGCCTTTGATTTTGTTTTGTAGATGGAGATACTGCAGTATTGGTACCAGAAGAAGTCCCTACCATATTCGGCATCATTTACTCACTGCTTCCACCAGTTAAAATAGGTCAGTCAATACAGCTGTATATGTTAAGTCATTGGTCTTAAAAGTTAGTAGAGTATTACCACAGTCTAAAAACATACAATCACGACACTTCCTTTGCTCCGCTGTGGAGCTAGTGCAAAGCTAGCGCTCCAAGTGGTCATCCAGAACAAATAAACTACACTGCCGTTGTAGTGCATAATATCTTGCAAAGAAGTGGAACAATAACGATAATATAAAAGGTACTACGACAGATTATCTTCAGTTATATTTTACATTTAGTTACCTCAGCTGTGGATGTAAACAGTGCTGGCTTACCGCAAGGATCACTAGTGTTGTGCTTGTCGCCAATATCTAACGGAGGGTCGCGTCTGTATGTAATTAGACTATGGTATTAGTATTGCATTGGTAATAATAAAGCAATGGTTTTATTGACTGATAATAACCAATAAAACCTCATTGGTCATAACGATAAAAAATAAATCAGCCTCTGTATTTTTTTCAGTCTATCTACCATCATAATATTTCAACTATATACCAGCATAATATTTAACAGTTGTAATTTAGTATTTTGTCTCCGCGGTGTTCGTTTTGATATTATTCACTTGATATCTCTCTACCTAAGTATAATCTCAAGGTTTGGGCCAGGAAATAATAAGTTTTGTTTGCAGGAAAATAAGTCATGCATACAACTTGTGATATATATAGTTTTAGTGTGAGTTCAAAAAACCTGTTTGACAGGTTTGTAACGTTTTAGTGATTAAAAAGATTTTGATAAAAAAGGAAACAGAAATTGATCTTTTGGGAGAACCAAAATTTTTTCTTTTAATTATTTTTTTATGTGGTCTTTTTACTTTCTCCCATAGTATTGTGATCGTCCAAAAAATGTTTTTTACAAGTTGATCTAAAAATCCATTTTAGGGTCACCTGAACCCAAAAATGTGTTTTTTTCGAAAAAATATTGCTGTCTGTCTGTGTATATGTGCACTTTGCTGGAGACCAAATGGATGGATCAATTTTTATGAATTTTAGTATGTAGGTGTATTTAGCCAATAAATCCAGATTATTTTCACTTTTTTAAATTTTAGTTTTTGTTATTTTTATGGGCTAAAAACATACAAAAATAGTATTTTCTCAAAAACGGCTCTAACGATTTTAATTAAGTTTTCAGGTAAGGCGTGAATTACAATTTAAAATATTTCAGTAAAAACCGAATGTCTGGAGCTGGATCGTAAAGGTGTAGCAGGGAGCCTACGGCTGTTGTAGGCCACTAGGATCTCTTCAGCCTAGGATAGGTAGTTGAAGGGTATTTTGTCCGCAACCATCATGACTGTACGAGGCAAGCAGGCAGCTTGGGTCTCCGGAAAAAAGTCCCAAGGAAACATGGCCCCTGAAACATACAAACAAAGGAAGAAACATGGAAAATTTATTTAAATTATTTAATTATTTAAATTTTCCATGTTTCTTCCTTTGTTTGTAAGTTTCAGGGGCCATGTTTCCTTGGGACCTTTCTTCCGGAGACCCAAGCTGCCTGCTTGCCTCGTACCACATGTCTCTAACTTGACTAGTTTTTTAGTTATGGTAAAAAACATATTTGGGAATCAAACTGGTAATTTTAAAAGTTTTGATTTTGAATTGTTTAATATGGGAGAAAGTTTGTGCAAATTCTTTGAAATCATTTATTTAAAGTATTGTCCTCTATTACTATTTTTTAACCTCTTTTTCTACTAATGAGCTTTTTGGGCCTAGGTCAATCATATGTTTATGCGTTCTGTTAAACTGTACTTTGACGTTTTTTATGTATATACTGCAATTGATTATATACACCTACAATTTGTGTGTAAAATCAATGATACTACTTATTTATTTTCTATAGATTTTTGAAATTATACTGATAATAATTGATCAAATATTAAGAATTATAAAATGCAAAACATGCTCTATCCCCCAGTTAGTGGTAGTTTCAGCTAAGAATATCATATTGATTATTAAAATAGTTTCAGACTTTTAAAATAATTGTTCTATAATTTTTATGAATACAGTATAATCATCACTAATAAAAAATATATAAATGTTGAATAACTACTCTTGGGTCAAAAAGTATAGATACTCGAGTTTGAGCGTTTACTGCGTTGTAACCAGTGCACCTCAAAACATGAAAGTTACATCACATTTCAAAAATTTATTTATGCGTATTTACATATAATTTAAAAAATTTTAATGAGATTTTTATTTATTTATATTAATGGTTTGAGTGAGAAAATTACCTGTTTTTTGGCGTTTTTAAGACAACGCCTGACTTAAAAATTTTTAATATGAAAACTAATTGTCCAATCGTTTGAAAATTTAACAGCTTTAGACCATATATTTTTACATTTAATTTGTTCATCCCAGAATGTTTACTCAATCAGAAAAAATTGTTGTAAATTTTGTAAAATTATTTTATATTTTGAAAGGGTGAAGGTAGAAATGTAAATAAAGGCTTAAAATGTAGGCCTTGATTCATACAAACACAATACTAAACAATAAATTAGATATGAGGGTTTAAAAAAATTAAACTTAGGTGTAATTAAAGCGCTGCCGTGATGCAGTGACGCGTGAAATCGGTACCGCTATGCAGGGAAAATTCCCGGCCGCAACTGGTTTTCGAGGGCCAGGGGCTGCGGGTGCACTTGACTGATGTGAACACAAAGAACAACACAGACAGAACGAGTTAAACTGAGTCCAAACTTGATGAGTAATAGGTCCATTTCCACAAAAGTATGCCACATTATTGTTTGGGGTAAGTATGACTCAACCAAGGGTGATTGGCCTATGACTCACCTCCACTAGCGCGCCCGCAGCCCCTGGCCCTCGAAAACCAGTTGCGGCCGGGAATTTTCCCTGCATAGAGGTACCGATTTTACGCGTCACTGCATCACGGCACCGCTTTAATTGCACCTAAGTTTAATTTTTTAAAACCTCGTATCTAATTTATGCTTTAGTATTGTGTTTGTATGAATCAAGACCTACATTTTAAGCCTTTATTTACATTTCTACCTTCAACTAATCAAAAAATAAAATAATTTTACAAAATTTACTACAACTTTTTTTATAATTGAGTAAAAATTCTGGGATGAACAAATTAGATGTAAAAATATATGATCTACAAGCTGTTAAATTTTCATAACGATTGGACTGTTAGTTTTCATATTAAAAATTTTTAAGTCAGGCGTTGTCTTAAAAACGCCAAAAAACAGGTACTTTTCTCACTGAAACCGTTTTAAGGATAAATAAAAATCTCATTAAAAATTTTTAA